>LAPY01000216.1:65757-76619 GCA_000970635.1 Eragrostis tef
TCCGGAGAGACATACCAGCAACACCGACGCCCTCGGCAGCCTACGAGCGCATCTTCACCTCGTGCCTGCAGCTCAATACGCTGCCCCTCGTCTCCTGCGGCTGCAGGGACACGAATGTAGTGGTTGATGCCCCAGGTTCAGAGATTAAACTTATGTCTTCCATACAAGTATGTAGAGTAGAGTCGCTTTATATTTCAAGTATCTCTACATTCCAGTCTTTAAAATGCGCATGCTTTATAAATCACCCTTTTTTACATGGCCAAGTTGTTCCAAGAGGATGCCCAAGATTGTTTACACCAATAGTACCTGCTTTCTGTGCTCTATACTCATACATAAATAGAAAGTTTGCCTTGGAAATCGTTTTCACTTGGGTCTGGCCTCCTATTGCGAGCAATCCATTTGTTGTATTTTTATTCTGTTTTGGCATTTCTAAAATTCAGTTCTCTTAGAAAAAAGGGGTATAACTTCAATATTTTTTTTTTGAGGAATCTACGGTGAGCTTATGCTCATCTGAATTTCTCATCGCAAGAGTATCAAAAGTGGGTACAGTACTTGTCCGTTAGGACAATGATAAAGCAGCAGTACGGGGGGCAGGGAAAGAACAACTAGCCTACTACATCACATATAGATGCATCAATGCTGTGCCAATGTAGTAAAAACTAAAAGACACCGAGACGAAGCACCCCTCACAAAAAAGAGTCGTCGATCGTCAATCTGCACCACCACCAAGGACTTGTTTGCTGACTCTGCACTAAAACAATCTTGATTTCCCGGTCCAGTCATCATCTAGCCAATGTGTGAGGAACACCACACACTCCAGCCGTCTTGTTGCCACCCTCCTTGATGTTGTCCAACGCACTCGCTAAGGAAGCCTCAGCGAGGGGACAGTCACAAGGAGAGAACGAGAAACTCCTCAAGACCTCGCTAACCTGGCTTCAGACAGGAGAAGAAGCACAAGAGCCCAGCACTCATCAGACTCCAAGATATCCAATTCACGACAGTCAAAGAAAATCTCAACCGTTGTTGACCTGACCACCGCATCTAGCCAGGAGGGACTGACTACTCAATTTGCCAAACGGACCAGCAAGCTTCGACGCCCCATGTGGCAAGGAAACCTCAAAGGGAGAAGAACGCTGATTAATACAGTAACGTCAACAAAGTGAATTGGATGAGGACGAAGCATGAACCCAATGGCGGGACTCGCCGAGGAGTGCAAAGAACCACCATGAGGCAAAAGAATGGGTCAATATGACTGCATCAACGCAGGAAAATGGTGTCTGGTGGCAACACGACGACACCTGCAAGAAGGTAACGGCATCCAAAAGTGTCAACGGCAATCAGCCGGGCAAGGCGTTAGCCCGAAGCCTCCACGACACCAATAGCCGCGTAGACCAGGCAAATGCCTCACACTGCGAAGCCCATCGACGCTGCAGCATCGAACATGACAACCCAGCTCCCCAAAGAGTTTGCAAAATCGTGCAAACCAGCCCGAATACCATGATTATCAGTTCAAGCCGGTTTGACCGACAACCCGGTTTTCGAATTCAAATTTTAAATTTTTTTGAAAAAATATGTAAAAAATAGATGAAATTTGCATCCCAATGGTGCAACAACAACACAAATATTCGATCCTTTGATGGGTCAAAAAAATCACGCGAGTTTTCTGTGTTGAAAAAAGGAAGAAGAAAAAAGAAAACCTATTTTTTTCTTTCTTTTTCGAACCGACAATCTTTCTCGATTTCTTTGACGAGCAAACGATTGAATTTTCGCGTGGTTTTTGCACCATTGAGCTGCAAATTGCATCTAGTTTTTTTACATTTTTTTATTTTTTCAAAATTTCAAATTTTTACATTATTTTTTCTTTTTTACACTATGTACCGGTTTTTCAAAAATTTGAACGGTTTACCGGTATTATCGAGCAGTTTGCCGGTGAAACCGACCAGTTTACCAATTTTTTGACCGATTCGGTTTCAGATTTTGAAATTTGAATTTTGAAACCTTACCCATCCGGTTCCTCCGATAATCACGAAAATCGATCATATGGGTGGCCACCGGTTTTGAGCTACCGACCGATATTTCCATCCCTGGCTCCACCAGCCTAGCCATAGATGACGGCTGGACCACGGTTTGCCATCCCGGCGGGAACTGGCCCGATTACCGCGGTAACCGAACAAACCGGTTCCCCCGGTTGCCCGGTTTTGAAATTTGAATTTTGAGAATTTTTGAAAATTTTAAAACATTTGAAAGCAAAAATATGTAAAAAAAATAGACTGAATTTGGAATTTATTGATGGAACAATATCACTAAAACTCATTTGATTGGGCAAAACAATGGCGAAAGATTTCCGAGAGAGAAAAATGAAAAAAAAGGTAAAACACCTTATCCCATCCATCCGGCGACTTCCTCCTCAGATCCGACCGAATCGTGTATCCAACTACCTCCCTCACCCGAGAGTGCTTACGATTTGAAACCTTACCCATCCGGTTCCTCCGATAATCACGAAAATCGATCATATGGGTGGCCACCGGTTTTGAGCTACCGACCGATATTTCCATCCCTGGCTCCACCAGCCTAGCCATAGATGACGGCTGGACCACGGTTTGCCATCCCGGCGGGAACTGGCCCGATTACCGCGGTAACCGAACAAACCGGTTCCCCCGGTTGCCCGGTTTTGAAATTTGAATTTTGAGAATTTTTGAAAATTTTAAAACATTTGAAAGCAAAAATATGTAAAAAAAATAGACTGAATTTGGAATTTATTGATGGAACAATATCACTAAAACTCATTTGATTGGGCAAAACAATGGCGAAAGATTTCCGAGAGAGAAAAATGAAAAAAAAGGTAAAACACCTTATCCCATCCATCCGGCGACTTCCTCCTCAGATCCGACCGAATCGTGTATCCAACTACCTCCCTCACCCGAGAGTGCTTCCGATCCCCCCGCCCCCGCCGCCGTCCGCCTGCTGCGCGCCTCCACGCGATGCCCCCACTTCGGTTCCCAACTCCCCTCCACCAGTTACCGACGCCACAGCGCGGCCACCTAGCCGCGTCGGTAACCAACTGATAACTGACCGTGAGCGTTGGTTAGCTGGCCCTGAGCATCGGTTACCGGCTACATCGGCGCATTTGGCCGACGCACTGCGTCACCGAAGGTGATTTTTTTCTTGTTACTGCAATCACATATGTTTTTGAACGAGGGATTGATGATTGACAATATAAAATGCTTGCATAGCTACATTATGAATTGGTTGCAAATAATGAATTAGGAAATTCGAATTGTTGATGACATTGTGAAATGCTTGTATGTTGATACCATTTGTAATTGGGATTGTGGATGACAACGTGAAATGCTTGAAATATACGTTGTATGTGCAATATTGTGATAGAAGTAGCTCTCAAAGTGCAATTTCTATATAAGATATTCATACAAATATATGTATTTTTTATGCAGGCATAATGGGTGATCGTGACAAAGATTACGTTTGGGTTCATGGCGAGAATAAGTATCCCAGATTTGTATGCATGTATTGCAAGTTGGAGAAGAAAGGTGGTGCCGCGACAAGGTTGAAGGAACACTTGGCAGGACGTGACAATGATGTTAGAAATTGCTCGTTAGTTCCAAAGGAAGTTCATGACTACTATCATCGTGAGATTGATAGAATTAAGGAGAAGACAAAGATTCGAGCACGGGAGAAACATTCACTTCACAGGTACCGCTATAGCACATATCTTTATCAATAGATCATCATCTTCATTGTTTACTAACTCTTCACTCCCATTTGCAGGTGAGACCTACTTCACTCACGCTACCCAGGATGAAGACCATGACGCTCCAAGCTCGCAGAGGACGACCATGCCGAGGGGCTCAAGCCGGGAGCATCGTCATGACTATGGGAGTGAGTACTCGTACTCTAAAGAGTACCAATCACACTCTATTCCTGAATTTAGCGAGACCTCCAATAACTATGGATATGGTGGTAGTGAATCATTAAATGATTACTACTCATACTCTGTTGCTGATTTGAGCAACCAACCACCTCAAAAATGGGTCTATGAGTGGGTAGAGCCTGAGTTCTATAACATATTAGTTTCACAATGGCAAACAAGTCAGGAATGGACTCTTCAAACATAGGGTGAGTTCAAGGCGGAGCTGTTGGCAAATGAGGGAATTAACCTTGTGTTAACTCAAGAGTACAACGCCGCATTCTAAAATTAGAATGTCTCATGGGAATGATATGTATCTTTGTATTCATTCTTCTATGTTGTATGTTCATGTGTTGAAAATGCTGTGAATTATGTTCAAAACTAGCTTGTATGTTGAATTTGCTCAAGAACTATGTAAAGAACAATTTATGTTGGACTTGGTATGATTTATAGTATGTTCGATGAATGTGATTAGTACTATTTTTTATGCATTCTATATTGTGAACCTGTGGCTAAGCATTTTGGGAATATTTAGCAAAGATCATATTAAAATTTTCAATATTTTTTGCCTTGTTTTTTTATTTTCCCTCATTGTCTCGGTTCCCGGCTTCTCTCAACCGGTAACCGGTTCAAACCGGTCGGTTACCGGTGAATTCGAATTAAAAATTTGAAAATTAAATTGTGATTCGGTTTTGGTCCAGTGAAGCCGGCCTAACTGACGCCGGCGGGTTACCGGTGAATTTGAATTCGAAATTTGAAAATTAATTTTGGTCCGATTTTTTCTCCGGTGAAACCGGCCTAACCGGCGCCAGCCGGTCGGACCGGTTGCATCGGTTAGCTAATCCTGGGGCTGGACACCGGGGTTAGCATCACCAAAGGACCGAGGATCTGGGAATGCTAGGCAAAGCAGCCCGTCGCTGCTCCCAATCGCCACGCGCTGAGCAGCGACAGATCGGAGCAGGCCTAGTGCGCAGGTCCAAATCTGAGTGGAGAGCCGCCGCCGCCGCCGCCCTTGGGGGCACCACAGCAGGAGACCATGCCACCATGGCCAAGAATCCATGCCACGGACACCACCAAAGGGAAGCAAGGTCCAAGCGCCCGACCACCATGGCCGTCGCCGGGAGAGACGCGGGTCGCAGCTCCGCGCCGCAATGAGAGGCCGTCGCCTCGCACCGCACCGAGAAGAAGCCTCGGGAGACGGCCAGCCACTCGTCCAGATCTGGATCAGGCGGCCATGGGGAAGAGCAGGAAAAAGAGGCCTGCGAAGTAAAAGGCAAAGGAATGCTAGCACAAGCACGGGAGGAGCCTTCGAGGACGACTCCATGGATGCCCAGATTCAGATTCAAATGTGCTGAAGAATAGAGAGAGGCGAGATTAATGGCGTGTTGGGCCTTCCTTGCTGCCGTGCGGCTTGCCGATGACGTGCTCTGGCGGCGGCGGGACGGGAAGGGGGTAAAGCTTCTGCGGCGGCGCGGTGGTGCGGGTTCCGCCCGCGTCGCTCTCGAGAGAGAGAGCGACCGGGCTTCCCCCGATTCCATAATTTCAATATTTTTTTAAGCATAATTCAATAATTTGCATTTTGGACAACCTCGAGGTCCTGATTGTTTCGGCTACTTCATCCTCATGATGCCAGCCTCTACCAGTCCACCAGGCTTTCCTTTAGAATTCAGGCAATGCAATGGAAGTCAAATATTCTCTTCGATGGAGATTCCTTCGCTGCTGGAAAACCATCTCCGACGACTGCCTCGCCGTGGCAGGAAGAGTGGAGCCGCTTCATGCTCCACGGCACGCTCCTCTCTGGTTTTCTGGTCCGTCTGCTCGCTGCACTTGAGCAAAATCTGCAACACGTCCTTCATAGTTGGCCGTGATGACGGCGAACTTCCGGTGCATTGAACGCCTAGCCTGAACACGGCCTCGATCTACCCAGGGTACCCTGCATATCTGATGCACTTGTCTGTGGCATTGGAGATGCTTGCCCCCGATCGGTAGTGGTGCCATGCCCACTCTGCCAGGCAACCATGCGCGCCGCCATCATTGGCCTTCTTGCCAGTTGCGAGCTCCAAGAGTACGACACCGAAGCTGTAGACATCCACCTTTTCGTTCAATTTTCTCGAGTAAGCACACTCTACATATAGCCAAGAAAAAAATTAAAATCAATACAAGGTTTGGCAATAAAAGATAATATCATTTTGATTACAGTAGCTACAGAATCAGGAAAAATGACAGAGAACCACCGCAATAACCAAAGATGCTTGCCTGGAGCCATGTAGCCAAAGGATCCGGCAACCGCGGACATGGTTTCCGGCTCCCCTTCCCGCACCAACATCCTAGCCAGCCCGAAGTCCGCGACCTTAGCCTGGAACTCTGAGTCCAGCAGGATGTTACTTGTCTTGACATCCCGGTGAATGATAGGTGGTGAGCACTCATGGTGCATGTAGTGCAGCCCCTGGGCTGCACCAACAGCTGCCCTGAGTCTTGCAGGCCAGTCCAACGGCGCGCACCGCACGGACCAGTACATCCCCGCCATGGAGTGCCCTGCGCAGAGGGCGTGGCCATGGAGCCAATTGTCCAGGCTGCCGTTGTCCATGTAATCGTACACGAGGAGCTTTGACACAGCATTGGAGATACAACACAGCAGCTTGACGATGTTCTTGTGCCGGACATTGCCGAGGATGTTCACCTCGGACTCGAACTCGCGCTCCAGCTTCTCCTCCAGCCTCCCGGCGTTCCGTATCTGCTTCACGGCAACCACTCCAGTGCTGCCATTGTACCGGTCGGTGTATGTGACGCGGTAAACGTGCCCTGAGCCGCCACAGCCGACGAGGTTATCCTCCATTAGCCACTGGGGTATTGCCGCAGCTTCAAAATCAAGAGCTTGGAAAGTCGTGATCTTCCAGTCATCCTGCTTTGCGTTTACCAACTCGATTGCAGAGGTGTGGACGCTGTCCATACTTATGAGGCGGCCATTGTTGATTTGAGCAATAGCCTCCTTAGATGCTAACCTTTCACCTTGAGAACTACTGTTTGACGCTGAGACCACAACAAAAACAGCAAGCAAGCATAATCCAACAAAACAACCAGCAATAGCAAAGATAATGACAAGAACATGGTTCGTCTTTCTCTTTCTAGTAGGAGTATCATGATTGTCTACCGTACCATTACCAAGATAGGGATTTCCAGTGACATTAACTTCCACGAGCTGCCCAAACCTAGGAACAGAGCCGGAAAGGTTATTACAAGAAAGCACCACCTGTGTCAAGCTTTGCAGGCTCGCAAGTGAAGGTGGCACCTCACCAGACAAGTCGTTGTATGAAAGATCAATAATCTCCAAATCACTTAACGAGTCAATGTTCGAAGGAATAGGTCCACTGAGATAGTTGTGGCTAAGATTAAGAGCAGTCCTCAAAGTGGTTGGCATAGTTGGGATGGTACCAGTCAGAGCATTATACCCCAGATTGAGCTCAATTAGAGCTTTTGACGAACTGATTGAAGTTGGAATGGCACCGCTGATATTGTTGCCTTGCAAATCCAAAGTGGAAAGCTTTTGCAACTTGAAAATTGTGCTTGGTATCACTCCAGTAAAGGAGTTATGACTTAGATTCAATGTGCTCAGGATTGCTGAATCAGAAAAAGTACTTAGTATAGGTCCACTGAGATTGTTCATCTGAAGCTTCAGAACGACCAATTTGTTAAGGCTGCTGAATTCTACCGTACCATTACCAAGATAGGGATTTCCAGTGACATTAACTTCCACGACCTGCCCAAACCTAGGAACAGAGCCGGAAAGGTTATTACAAGAAAGCACCACCTGTGTCAAGCTTTGCAGGCTCGCAAGTGAAGGTGGCACCTCACCAGACAAGTTGTTGTATGAAAGATCAATAATCTCCAAATCACTTAACGAGTCAATGTTCGAAGGAATAGGTCCACTGAGATAGTTGTGGCTAAGATTAAGAGCAGTGCTCAAAGTTTTTGGCATAGTTGGGATGGTACCAGTCAGAGCATTATACCCCAGATTGAGCTCAATTAGAGCTTTTGACGAACTGATTGAAGTTGGAATGGCACCGCTGATATTGTTGCCTTCCAAATCCAAAGTGGAAAGCTTTTGCAACTTGAAAATTGTGCTTGGTATCACTCCAGTAAAGGAGTTATGACTTAGATTCAATGTGCTCAGGATTGCTGAATCAGAAAAAGTACTTAGTATAGGTCCACTGAGATTGTTCATCTCAAGCTTCAGAACGACCAATTTGTTAAAGCTGCTGAATACATAGGGCACTATACCGTGCAGCTTATTTGATGCCAAATTCAACAAAGACAAGCTCTCGCATTTACTAAGTTCTGAAGGTATATCTCCCATCAGCGTATTGTTGTCCAACTCAAGATAAGACAAGTTTGTGCCATCACAAATGGAGTGTGGGATATTCCCACCAAACCTGTTTCCACCAAGCCTCAAGCGGAAGAGGCTTCGAGACAATTTGCTGGGAATAGGCCCTTCAAGCATGTTGCTGCTAAGATCAACAGTTTGCAGCTGTGCACTCGAGAGGAAATCAGAGGGGATCGCCCCACTCAGATAGTTATAACTCAGATCCAACATTCTGACATGATTGGTAATCCCGATGGGGATTGAACCTGTAAATCTGTTATGGTTAGCTGCAAATCGAGACAGCCTTGTCACATTTGACATACTCCTTGGTATTTCCCCATTCAGTTTGTTCTCTGAAAGGAGCAAAGTCTCAAGCTTGGCAAGACTCGTGAACTCATTTGGGACAATACCTGCTAGATTATTCTGGCTGAGATCCAGTGTGGTAAGGTTTTCATATTTAAACAAACCCTTAGGAACCGGACCACTCAGATTATTACCAGACAGCACCAACTCCATCAAAGAGGCGCCCATATTGGTAGGAACATAACCATTCAACTGATTGGAACTAAGGTGCAAACTCCTCATTTTGGGAAAGGCACCCAAATCTTCACTCAAATTTTTACTTGTCAAACGATTTGAGGACAAATCAAGAATCTCCAATTGTTTGAAACCCAAAAAATCGCTAATCGGGTGAGACAAATGGTTGCTGCTAAGATTGAGGACCCGAAATCCTTCCTTCATGGAGCAAGATGAGGAGGTGAATAGGCTAGTCAAATCTGTGAGGGAATTTCTGGAGAGATCAAGAGTATGCAAGGTGTCGAGACTGCAAATGTAAGCAAAGATGGAGGAGTTGGATATGGCGTGGTTGGGCCAGGCGATGTTCCTTACAAACCAAAAGGAACCCGAATCATAGGGATGGCATGTAACTCCATTCCAGGGGCAAGGATGCTGGGAGACGTTCGACCTAATGTTACCCACCACGCTCAAGAGATTCATCATGATGGTTTGTTGAGCTGGGTTTAGCTGTGGGGAAGATGACGCATCGGTGGCGGCGGCGACTACAGACGCATCGTGCAACAAGGACAAGAATAAAAGCAGCATGAAGCCATGGCCAGCAAAGGGACAATACCTCATCCTCTCCACCATGGTCACCTGATTGAATCTTCTATGTTCCACTCGGCTGCTTCGTCTCTTCCCTTCCCCTCAACTCCCTGATCTTCAATGGCTCCAGCCACAGTGGCTAAAAAGACGATATTTTTTTCCTACCTTTCTCTAGGTTCTGCAGTTCTGGGTGCGCTCGGCCATGGCTTCCTCGTGTTTAGTTCGTCAAGCTCACGGTGCCTCAGAGAGAACAGATCAGAGGTAAGAAGCCATGACAGCGGCAATATCTACTCATCGCCTTTCCCTAACTCCTGCTGATCCTCGCCGGTTTTGGAGTACATGGAGAGCTCGGGCTTTATTGGGTTTTGTTCTTCAGTGTGCTGGAGAAAGAGAGGCGCTAAGGCTGCGAGCCTTCATTCTCTCTTAGATTGTTAACAACTGACATGACACGCACAAAGGATCCACACAATTATTAAAATATCACATCCTCTCAAAATACCAGTGATGAAAAGCTTATTTATGTTTATTTTATTTGACGTATAACCATATTAAAAATCACTTTCAGTAAAAGTTGGAATGGTAATCCATTCCAGGGTTGACTGACTGACGTACCGCATCATCCATTGCATCTTCTGCGTGGGAGAAAAAAGGATCATTTCTCTATGTTCTGGTCATTTTTTTTTTGCGAGGGCTATGTTTTGGTCACTTTGGTGTGCTCGGCGATGGTTTCCTTCAGTCTTTTTATGCGCTCTCGAGAGAGAGGGAGCGAACACTAAGGTTACGAATTCTCTTGCTCTGTTTTTTAACTTACATTGTTTTACTCTCTTCAAGCTTTCGTCATAACAGCACAATGATTTCAAATTCGCAAAATTCTCAAATACCAGTGGTGAAACATGAAACAATGCAATTTTGTTTGCCCTAATTAAAATTCAAAAGTCATTGTCAGTCAAAGTTGGGTTTGGGTTGGTTCCAGGGTTGACTGACTAACGTACTGAATCATCTATTCCATCTTCTGCGCGAGAGTGACATGGAGCTAAACGCCTAAATGTACTGCATACAATGCAATGACTTTCCATTACCTGAGAGCTGATATGGCGACGGCGAGCCCGGACACCACGGCACCGGCCCGTTTGACGATGATGACCAAGGGACGCGTCACAATCCCAACCTGGCGTGCGGCCAGACCATCTTACTTTCTCGGACCAGGCAACAGCACCGGGACTGCGAGCGCAGCCCACCCACAGCCGGGAGTGGATATCGATTTCGGCGGATATCGCGCATCGGGCAGAGGCTGTGGGGAGGGGGCCGTATCCGGCGCCCGCGAACTGAGCGCGTGGGGCGCCGGCGGCGAAACAGGTGATGCGTGGCTGCTCGTTCGCTTGTCCCTTCCCGTGCCCACATCGCACCGCCTAGCACCATGGCCTCCCACGAGAGGGGAGCGGGAGCGGCGGGCGGGGGGGGGGGGGGGGGCGGCCG
>LAPY01000216.1:221325-235786 GCA_000970635.1 Eragrostis tef
CAGCTTGGTCTTCATCTCCTCCATGGTTTCAGCACTGAAGTAGCCATCGAGGTACTTGAAAGCCTTGGTGATGATCTCCTTGACGACAGCTGCAGCCACCGATTTGCCCGCAAACACCAGCGGACCAACAGGAGCCATGTAGCGGCGTGAAAGCTGAAGCGTTTGCAGAAATCTTTTGCTGAAGCAGGAGCGGCAGCTAGTTTGCAGCTAGTTGCGGAAGCCTGCAATGGTGGGCAAGATCAGGAGCAGCGCACAAGGGTTGCTTGAATCATTTGGTTATTTTCAGTGGGTGGGTTGGTTCAGATCTGGGTCAACAAAACGCTGGGCGAAGGAAACTTCAGAGTACACTCTAGGAAATTGATTGGGTAGCACTGGTGGAGAATTGCGCTGCCCGTCACACTTGACTTGATGCCCCCTAATAATGGTATTTTTTTTAATATGCTGGTGGAACATGGGCGCACATGGGACGCAAGCTGCCAACTCCAACAAGTGCCGAAGAAAAGTAGCTGCCAACTTCACATTTGATTCCTGTTTACTACATTTCACCTATAACCGGCACGAAAGCTGCCAGTCATATATCAAGTGGGAATATGTACAAAGGAAAAATAAAAGCAGAAAAGGACTACGTACAAAGCAGATGCTCCGGAGCTAAAGCGAGAGCTAACGAGAGGCCCAGGCCAACCTACCCTCAAAGCAAAAGTGATGAGAGCTTGATAGCACCAGCCATGCCCCAAAGCAGCAGCATCCTCTCAGATGAGCCGCACCACACGTCAAAAGCCAGAGAAACACATTCATTTGCGATGTTTCCAAAGACATCAGGCTGTGAGAATGATTAGTAAGTTCAGGCCATCAGACTTTGTAACGTACAAACCAATGGTCACATTTGTATCGGCTTTTCACTAAGCCTCTGTTTCCAACTAAGCAGACACCGTATGACAATATCAGAGGATTATGTTTGTAACTCCGTTGGCTACACGAAGAAATATGTAATGATACTCTGTAAGTAGCAACAGAACAAACTAAGACATTTCGTTGACGAATATGTAAATCTGATACCCTCGCAGTTCTGACTAAACAATTATCAAATAACGCTACTCATGTTCTCTTTTCACGGAACAGATTGCCCTCAGAATCTTGGTTCACCAACTGGAGCTCGAGGCGCCGCAACTGTCGGCAGGGCAGCGCCACCGCCTCCTCATAACGGCGACTCGTTCCCTGGTCATGGACGCCGCCGCAGCATCCCGCCGGATCGTGGTTGGAACGGCTCAGATTGTGCAGCACACAACATATTCGTTTAGAAAGCTTGAAAGCTCGTATTTCAAAGCTCATCTAAACTAACAATGATTAAACATGATAACAGACCGAATGATTAACATGGGGTTCTTGCTCCATGTTTCAGTAAGCAGCCGCCTTTGGTTTTCCTGTGGGCAAATAATTAATTCAGTTCTCTCATCAGCTGGATGAATTGAAATA
Source organism: Eragrostis tef (assembly GCA_000970635.1). NCBI lineage: Eukaryota > Viridiplantae > Streptophyta > Magnoliopsida > Poales > Poaceae > Eragrostis > Eragrostis tef. The sequence continues at coordinate 222,799 of LAPY01000216.1, forward strand.
TATATATATATATAATATTTAGAGGCTGCAACTATTTTCATGACCGAAAAAAGAAAGACCCAATTGAGTTCAGTACCCCACTCTTGTCTTGATCCCTGAACATTAAAATTGGGTATTAATGTCCACTGATAATATCTATTAAGAAAAATTACATAAACTCTTTTAAGGCCTTGTTCCAAATTTCTAGAGCTAATAATTAGCTATTAAAATTAGCTCTAGAGATTTGACACATGTCCAGCTAACGGCTCATGATTTTTTTTCCCATATGAATGAACCAAGAGAGGGGGGCAGATAGTAAAACTTGTCTCATTAGTCATTTTTATTTAATCACATGGTAAGTTTATGTATACGTGCTTTTTTATATTAAAATAATAGTATTTCAAAAAGAAAAAGTGAAACTGATCCATTTTGAAAAAGTCGCAGAATTGTCCGTCATCCTCCGATGACCAATTAAGGGGATGGAACAAAGCTGAACATATCAGTCATGGGGGACCGATAAGTCCGATTATGGGAGGACCGAAAGGTCTTTATCGGTCATTTGAGGACTGATAAGCACGTTGTCAGACAAAAATCGATAGATCTTTCGGTTTTTTCAAAACCGACTTGTGTATTTCATGTACTAATGACATCATTTGAGCTGGGCAACAGTACAGTGGAGCATTTTTTTTTTGAAACAAAACCAGCAAACTTTTATTACTCATAGGCTCCAGGCAAGTCGTCGGTCACCAAATCAAGTACAAAGTTTGGGGCATGGCTCATGAAGATTACAGGCCCCATGGGTAGCCATTTTGTCGGCTACAGAGTTACATGAACGCGGGAAAACCGAAACAATATAATGAGTAAATTGTGTTGCCATCAAGTTTCGTATTTGCCTAAAAAGACAACCACTTGGGCTACCATCCAGGTCATCTGATAGAAGCGCTTGTCCTAGAATGCTTGCATCTGTTTCTAAAACAATTTTGGTCATACCCAACCAAGAAGGTGCGTTTTTTCAACATGGATCCTGAAAGCGTGCGCTTCATGGCTCGGGAAATTCATATATCCTTCGGAGACTGGACCATCCAAATGTCATAAAGCTTGAAGGGATTATAACATCCCGTGTGTCACAGAGCCTGTATCTTATCTTCGAGTACATGGAACATGATCTGGCCGGTCTTATTGCTTTCCCAGGCCTCAAGATCACCGAGCCGCAGGTGATTTTCATACAACTCTTCCATTGACCACTTAGAAAACCTACATGAACTGAAACTATAACATACATATCAGATAAAGTGCTTCATTCAGCAGCTGCTTCATGGCCTAGATCATTGTCATAAAAGTGGGGTTCTTCATCGAGACATCAAGGGCTCAAACCTCTTAATTGACGGCAATGGATTGCTGAAGATTGCAGGCTTTGGCCTGGCAATATCCTATGATCCAAGCAATCCACAGCCATTGACGAGCCGTGTTGTGACATTATCGTATAGACCACCAGAGCTTTTGTCGGCACATGGGTTCCCTGGTCATGGACCCTTTCGGATCCCCCGAGTTGGAAGGAACCTAAGGGTCGTTGGATCGTGGTTGGAACGGCTCAGATTATGCAGCAAACAACATATTCATTCGTTTAGAAAGCTTGAAAGCTCGTATTTCAAAGCTCATCTAGACTAACAATGTACCGTTGTGGCTAAACATGATAACAGACCGAATGATTAACATGGGGTTCTTGCTCCATGTTTCAGTAAGCAGCCGCCTTTGGTTTTCCTGTGGGCAAATAATTAATTCAGTTCTCTCAAAATCAGCTGGATGAATTGAAAAAATATATATATAATATTTAGAGGCTGCAACTATTTTCATGACAGAAAAAAGAAAGACCCAATTGAGTTCAGTACCCCACTCTTGTCTTGTTCCCTGAACATTAAAATTGGGTATTAATGTCCACTGATAATATCTATTTAGAAAAATTACATAAACTCTTTTAAGGCCTTGTTCCAAATTTCTAGAGCTAATAATTAGCTATTAAAATTAGCTCTAGAGATTTGACACATGTCCAGCTAACGGCTCATGATTTTTTTTCCCATATGAATGAACCAAGAGAGGGGGGCAGATAGTAAAACTTGTCTCATTAGTCATTTTTATTTAATCACATGGTAAGTTTATGTATACGTGCTTTTTTATTAATAATAGTATTTCAAAAAGAAAAAGAAAAAGTCACAGAATTGTCGGTCATCCGATAACCAATTAAGGGGGATGGAACAAAGCTGAACATATCGGTCATGGGGGACCGATAAGTCCCCGGGAGGACCGATAGGTCTTTATCGGTCATTTGAGGACCGATAAGCCCATCGGTCAAACAAAAACCGATAGCTCTTTGGGGTTTTTTAAAACCAACTTGTGTTTTTCATGTACTAACAACATCTTTAAGCCAGGCAACAGTACAGTGGAGCATTGATTAAATGCGAAGCCTGAAAAAGAGGCAATTGGTTAAATGTGCAGGCTTTCATGGTCTAACCTGCTAGGTGGACATCCGTTTGTTTATATAGACGTTTAGGAGTGGGTGGACGCGCATTGGATTCCACTTTTAAGATAAGATAGGAGGCATTATCATACAGACGTGGCCGCTCACATAACATAAAAGGTACCGAACATCATAATACTGAAACGCAATAATAAAAGACATACTATTATCACTAAACATGAACATAATAAAAGCGACTGCTGCAACAGACATGAGCATCATCTCCAACTCATCCTTCAAAACTACGCTTGTTGGGCTCGGTTTGGGCCCTCTTGCCCTGGGCCTTTCTCGCTCGTCGAACATGATCGGTGGGGTACGTGAACTGGTCTGGTGGCTGTCTCACCTTGGGATAGGACCCAAGTCGTGATCCATTCGTGTCTCGAATCAATGCCCAGTTCTCCATCGGTTCTATCCTTGATCCAATCTGAGAAGCACTTCACCCTTCGTCCACCCCTCCTACGCCTAATTTTGTCCTGCGATTCATTAGGCAAAGGATCTAACCCCTTCGGCTTCTCGTCACGTGACATAGGATCGAACCTTCTTTCCATCATCTTTTGTTTCGCTCTCCATGCCATATCATAGCTGATCTGGTATAGACCACCAGAGCTTTTGCTCGGTGCCACGGAGTATAGTGTTGCTGTGGATATGTGGAGTACAGGGTGTATCGTGGCAGAACTCTTTTCTGGCAAACCAATCATGACAGGAAGAACTGAGGTAATATTTTTTGGGTGGGAACCAAATAAGTTTTTTTTTTCAGATTTTGTTTCAGTTTTTACTGGTTGAGGTCTCTCATGAGTCCTTTTGCAACAATGTTATGCTAGGTGGAGCAAATTCACAAGATCTTTAAGCTGTGTGGGTCACCACCGGACAATTATTGTAAGAAATCAAAGGTGCCAGAAACAGCAATGTTCAAGCCTCAGCAACAATATAAGCGGTGTGTTGCTGAGACTTCCAAAGATCTCCCCTCTTCAGCGGGAGTTCTCATTGACTCCTTGCTTTCACTAGAACCGGAAGTTCGGGGAACAGCTGCCTCAGCTCTTGAAAGTGATGTAAAGTATTGCAATTCTTTTGTGAGAACCTTTTGTGTAGCATGCAAACTGGCTTGCAGAACTTGCCCAAAAGTCTGGAAAATTTTACCATCGTCGTTGAATCTTTCAGTATTTTTAGTTCTTACCCTATGTTTGAAACCTATTTCAGTTTTTCAGAACGGAACCATTCGCTTGTGATCCTTCGAGCCTACCGAAACTTCCCCCAAGCAAAGAGTATGATGTTAGACTCAGGCAAGAAGAAGCTAGAAGGTAGACACTGCCAACTTCAACTTCACCTCTCTCCTTCCATCTTTGGATTCCATAGATACCTTGCTGCAGTTCAATGCTCAGCCTTCCTGTTGCTACCGGCAAAGAAAGGAGGCTCATCTTGGTGGACGAGGAGCTGAATCTGTCAGACCAGGAAATGAGAACCATGAAACCAGTCGTGCCATTAATGTTGCTGCTGAAATGAAGGTGCTTATGACGACCATAAACACCAGATATATTTGGTTGTTCTGTTAGTTTTTAGGGGATGTTCGGGTTTAAATTTTAGTATCACATCAAAGAGACCATTTATAAGTACTAAACAAAGTCTAATACAAAACTAATTACAGAATCCTAAGTCTAGTTCGTAAGACGAATCTAATGAGAGTAATTAAGCCGCGATTAGTAGATAGTTACTGTAGCACAACTATAGCAAAACATAAATTAATTAGACTTATTAGATCCATCTCGTAAATTAGCACCCAGCTATCAAAAAAGTTTTATCATTAGACTTTATTTAATACTCTTAAATGGTAAAATTATCTTTGATATAATATGTGTTAATAATTAGTGGGGTGTTGCGGAACACTTCCTTACATTTCTTGTGTTAGAAAGGTTCAATAGTAAGATCCATGGACCGTTACTCAAAATATTTTTTTTAAAAAAATCTCAAACAAGAATAAGATGACACTCACCAACTCTGCCTACCATTGTCTCCTGCAGCAACCAACACATACCAGTTCAAAGAGCACATGTGAGAAGATCAACCGAGAGGACAGCGTGCCAGGGTTTCGGGTGGAGCCACGGGCATTGGAAACCTCAGTTCAGGTTCCTGAATGTGGATCTACATGGAATAATATGGCGGGTGACTCAGATCTTGCGGTGGTGCCCACTCGTGTCTGCAATTCTGTTCATGTGGGAACTTCTTATACCTCAAGGAAAAAAGGATTTTCGATTTCAAATATACCACAGTTTGGTGCAGCAGATTTGAGGAATGGAGTTGACAATGCCGATCAGAATTAACCATCTGATAGGCCTGTGACTTCTCAAAGGAAGGACCAAGACAAAGACGCCGTGGTAAGTACCATTATCTTGGAATAGCAATCTGTGCTATGCATTATTTCACCTCATATTACGTGTACCTTATGTCTATGACTTGCTTTGTTCAGAACAACGGAAGGAAGTTCAGAAGGATTCACTACTCTGGGCCACTGATGCCACCAGGTGGGAACATCGAGGACATGCTCAAGGAACATGAGAGGCACATCCAAGAAGCAGTGCAGGCAAAGCTCGCACTGGCAAGGGTAGCAGGTAGCTAGGAGAAAATAGAGCAGTTGAAAGGTCTTAGGATATTTGAGAAGATAGATGAACCAAAGATCAAGGGTGCAACTGATATCCTGAACTCCAGGAATTCCGGCACTGCATTATTCAGAAAAGTTGCCATGTCAAGCAGCTGCAAGAGTTCTCAGCATATAAGATGGTAGGGCAATATTGTTTGGTACCATCGCAAAGATCAGTAAGTTGAAAATCATCACCCAATGTGTCACAGTAACTGTTATCAAGTAGAATGTTGCCTTGTAAATTTGGAGGGCACATATATCCCAGCACGAGTGAATGTGGAGGTTTTCTTTGTACAGCTGAATCAGATTGTGGTTTGATGCAGCTAAATTTGTTCGTTCTACTAGAGTTCCACTGTATTTTACAACTCAGCAGTCAGTTTCAAACTATCCGCTAACAAACGAACAATTACTTTGATGGCTCTTATGACTCGATTGACTAAGTATAGTGTGGCTGGAATTTTAGCATTTTGTATGTTAACCTGTGTTCTTAACGAATGAGTCATCTGACGCTGTGTCCCCAACATCTGATAACAACTGGAATCAACATTTCATCTAAATATATGGAATCGACATTTAAAATCAGAAAGTTTCGGTGCAGAAATAGCATAGTTGCATGCCCTTAAAAAAAGGTGATTGTTACAAATATGGACGAGAATAATATTCGGTTCTGACTTCTGCGTCCCAATCGCTGCAGAGATTGTGGTAGCTCAAGTCTGGATCTATGAGCCATATCACCAACTGAACATTGAACACTTTTATTTAAGGGAGTAATGGGTTCCAGAGTTTGCTCCTAATACTCACAGGATGAAGTACAAAAACAGTTGTTGCGTCTAGTATCATTGTAGCAAACCGCAGGAAGATTGGCTAAGGATTGGTAGATAGAACACTCTGAATGAAGTTCACAAAGATTCTTGAATCTACCAATCTCAACCTTTGTACAATATTTCTCCATTCACAGAATCTCTGCAGAATCACGGCTAAAACAACAAGTGATTCCTCTCAGTATAGGCTTTAACCAACAGAAGCACAGTTGCTTTCAGTAAATGTGAACCCTCAGGAATCTTTTAGTACCCTGGAGCTACTGAAGGATTCGTTTTCTTTCATCAAGTGAAGCACTAGCAAAAGAAAGCCAAGAGTGAACATAAAGAACAGCTGCAGGAGAACAGGAAATTGACCGTACCTAAACACAAATGAGCTTTGTGTCAGTATGCACCTACCATTTTGAGAAGCAGCGAAGCTCAGTTCTCTTTCGAACCAAATTGTTTCTGTATGTCACTAAATGAGACAGTCGCCGAACCCCTTCTCTTAGCCTTTAGCTGTGGAGGATGCTCCTTCCAGCCAGTCATGTAAATTACCTGTGAAATTAAAAAAAAAACATTTGGTAACCAGTGGCCCAGCTAAAACTGTTAGTCATTTCTAATAGGGGAAGTAATTATGTTGAATCAGATCATGTTAAAACAAAAGTAACCGAATGTTATAAAATTTGTAGTCCTCTATTCAAACAATGGAATTGAAATGTGACATTACAGAACTTGAAAGGTTGCTGGAACTGATCCATCTTCTAGCCCAAACATTGATTGGTAAATGGCTGCAGTTGCCAAGGCTGTGTCTCTTTTTAACACCTGACAACAAAAAAGAGAAAACCAATTCAAATTTTATTTCTATGATGGATAAATTAACTTGAATATAATCATTTTTTCAGTAAGCAAGCATGGTATGAAAGATACTCACAGGGTTTCTTTGGAAAAGTGCATTCGTTTCCCCCATTGTTCTAAGATGCTCAACAAGTTCCAAAGCTAGTTGACAAAAGCAGTAAGGATATCAGGAAATAAAACTTACGAAATCTCCATGTGAGAAAGTAAGCATATTTCTGAAATGTAAAGTGAACTTCTCTGATATTATATTCATAGTTCTAGATTACACGAAAAATGTGGAAGCTATTATTGCTATCTGATAGAAGTAACAGTTCATGCGTAAGTCAAGCATAAAAATTGAAATGCAAATTCATTCCACCATAGAAAGAGAAACAGAACAATACAGGGTACTAAATGGAAAATTCAAGTTTCTTTTTTGCACAAACCACTGTTGTACTTGACGGTATAACGATCAACATCAACTCCTGGTAGGGTGAAGCCTGCTCTTGACAAAAGATTTCCAGCATCCCGGACCTTGAAAAGTGCAACAAGTGTCATAAATCTAAACAAATAAACTCAAAACAGGCAAAGATATATAGAGTACTATAAGATTCAATATGGACCTTAAAAATGGTTGTAAAGTCTATCTTGAAAGAGAAACTTCAACTTGTGGTTTCACAAATAACATAGATGTAAAACAGACGTTCAGACAATATCTCTTTTGGGCAAACTATCAGTTCACAAGTTGACCCTACCTGTGCTAAAGGGGACATGCGAGGACTGATGCCTCCCTCACGTTCCATTTGAGCGATTGTGCATGCAATTCTCAGTTCCCTGGTTATTAAATCCAACAAAAGGCAAGTCAGATATGAAAAAAGAACATCAGGAAACGGAAGTTGAAGTTTCTCTATAGTTTGACAGATACTCACTTCAGTGTCTCTCCACCGAGGATTGCTGCAAGAAAAAGGCCATCAGGCTTCAAGGCCAACCTACACTGCCATGAAAGGGCGACAATTAAAAAGTTACATGAGTTATGATATTTGGAGGTGAATGACTGAATACTGCATAGTAATTAAATCCATTACAAATTAATGTTACCTGTATCATTGCTCCAGGTAGGTCATTTGTCCAATGAAGCCCGAGACAACTTATTATCAAATCCTGCGAGCTTCAGAGAACACAAACCATATTAACAAAGAGAAAATGGATCAAGATATGGCAAATGTTGTTGCTTAAACGTGTTGAAATACCATAACTCAAGAAAGGTTGAACATGCAAAATCAGACTAGAATAGTGGAAGAAATGACATTGTTTCTCATGCATAGATTGGTCTGCAAGCAAGGTATGAGAAGCTGAGTGGGAGCTGAAGGAAGGAGAGAGAAGCAGATGTTCAGTTGTATACTAATGAAAAAGTATTTTGAAGTTAGGGTGGACCAACAGCGTAAATTCAAGGTTTATAATTGGCAAATGATTCACAAACCTGCTACAGGAGGGACATCTCAATCTCCTCAACAAAGCAACACATAAATGATAGCAACCAAGAAACGAAAGTTAACCGTAGCTCTCATTGATCCTTACCTCTCTTTGATTGGAAGGAACTCTTCGTCGCCAACAACAAAGTGCGTCTCGAGCCCATCCCCCGTAGCATCGTCCAACTCCCGCCACCTCTTCACCATGTCGGCCGACATGTCCATCATGATCAGCTTCTCGATTCCACCTGACACACAGGCATTCAGTTCATTTCCGGGCGAAATGGTAATGAATCTTGACGAGACGTGACACACTGCAGAGCCTAGTGCACGTGAAGAGGTGCACAAGGAACCAAGAGGACATGGATGCATGGGGCGGCTCACCGCGGCCGCGGAGCGAGCGCCGGACGGCGCCGGCGGAGCCGCCGAGGCAGAGCGTTGAGAAGCAGCGAAGCTCAGTTCTCTTTCGAACCAAATTGTTTCTGTATGTCACTAAATGAGACAGTCGCCGAACCCCTTCTCTTAGCCTTTAGCTGTGGAGGATGCTCCTTCCAGCCAGTCATGTAAATTACCTGTGAAATTAAAAAAAAAACATTTGGTAACCAGTGGCCCAGCTAAAACTGTTAGTCATTTCTAATAGGGGAAGTAATTATGTTGAATCAGATCATGTTAAAACAAAAGTAACCGAATGTTATAAAATTTGTAGTCCTCTATTCAAACAATGGAATTGAAATGTGACATTACAGAACTTGAAAGGTTGCTGGAACTGATCCATCTTCTAGCCCAAACATTGATTGGTAAATGGCTGCACCATTCAAGCTCCAAGCGGCGTCGTGACATCATGGATCTTCATCGAGGGCGCATGGGACGGCAATGGCAGTCTATCGGAATTGAAAGAAATCTAGGTACGACGTCCGAGGTGTATTCCTCGTCTACAAATACCCTACCGGTTGCATGTTCAATTGAAGCAAGGCATGGGTAGCGTTGTTCCAGACGCCCAGCCCCGTGTCTTTCAATTTATTTTCTGCTCCCCAACAAGAAGCATCTTTTGTTTCTCTTTTCCAGAACGGAGCACAAAAAGTATCTTTGAAATTTCTGCTCCCCAACAAGAAGTATCTTTGAAGTTTCTATTTTTTTTATAGAAAAAAGCCTATTTTGGCCTGCTTCTATTGAAAGCATATAACAGGTTCCTTACAGCATTCGAGCAAAAGAAAAACAAAAGCTAGCTGGGGATACCAGCTTACTAGTTCATGCGCAAAATACAAAAAACATCATGCCTGGAGCCATATTTTGGACCCCAACTAAAAGCAACTACATGAAGTCCTCTGCAGAAGGTGCGTTACTTGATGCCTCCAGTTGAGATTGGAAAGATTGGTACCAGCACCTCAGCTTCACCGATATCTCCTTCTCCTTTTCCTTGTCCTTTGCAGACAACAAAACGCTCCACTTCTGTATAAAGGAAAAAATTCTTCGCAGTAAGATAGATGGAGTGCGACAAAATTTCCTTCGTATTGCCATGTAATTCCTGTTTCTCCACAGTGTCCAGGAGATGATAGCAAAAAAGAATATACATAAATGATAATTGCTCCCCCCTAAGATAAGCCATTTATCAAGGAAATCAGCCATAGATAGAGGCGCTGAATCCCATTTAAGTGCTTCCCTTGCACACCCCCATATGAATTTAGCAGTATGGCATCTAAAAAGGATATGATCAGTGTTTTCTAGTTCACCACATAACACAAATTTAGGACTCCCTTGCCAATTCTTTTTTTTCAACTCAACCCCCGTTTGTAATTTGTCTTGAAAAGCTAACCACAAAAACACTTTCAGCTTTGTGGGTATTTTACTACCCCACAACTTTTTCATACGTCTGCTAATTACCCCTCTAAATATTATGGATCTATACAGTGATCTGGTGGAAAAAGTGCCATTCTTTTCTAACACCCACTTCACAGTATCTGACCCCTCATTTAACTGTACATGATCTAGACTGTTTAGGAGCTCAGTCCATTCCCCTACATCCTGTCGAGTTAAATTTCTTCTGAAATCTATCTCCCATTCCTGTTCATTCCAACAGTCTGCTACCACACATTCTTTATCTCGACAAATATCAAATAATCTTGGGTATCTCAACCTCAAAGGTATTTCCCCCAGCCAAGTATCATGCCAGAACTGAGTATCTTTACCATTATTCACTATGTTGACTGCACCTTTTCTGAAATGGTGTTTAACACTATGTAGACTCTGCCAAAATTGAGATCCTCCCCTAGGATTGACTTGAAAGAAGGATTTGTTCCTAAGGTATTTTTTCCTCAGGATAGTGCAGCACAAATCCTCCTTATCCTGTCGTTGAATTCTCCAAATCCATTTAACCAGCAAAGCTTCATTCATAATTTTAGTGTTCAAAATTCCTAGTCCCCCGAATTCTTTAGGTAGGCAGGCATCCTCCCATTTTACCATATGGTATCGTCCTTTTTCATCAGAGTCCCCCCAAAAAAATCTTGATCGTTTAGTGTTCATCTTGTGATGAACTCTATCTTGCAGTAGAAACATCCCCATGATATAAGTTGGTGTGCTACTCAGAGAAGTATTTGTAAGAATCAATCTGGCTCCTGATGACATCATTTTGCCTTTCCAAGGTTGTAGTTTCCTGTTTAACTTTGCAAGTACAATATTCTCAAAACTGACAGCCCCTATATGACTGTCCCCAATTGGTAGCCCCAGATAAGTCATTGGCATTTTCCCCACTCTGCAATTTAGGAGATTTGCAATTCTTTGTTGGACTCCTTCGGATACCTCGAAAGTGTAGACTTCACTTTTGTGGTAGTTAATCTTGAGGCCTGACATCCACTCAAAGCAATAGAGAATCAGCTTTATTGTTGATATTGAACCCTCATCGCAATTCATCAAGAGAACGGTGTCATCTGCGTATTGCAGATGTGATAGTCCCCCTGCTACTAAATTCCTTGCCACACCCCTTAGCTGACCAGTTTCTTTTGCTTTATCCAGCATGGTAGCCAGTGCATCAGCTGCAAGGTTGAAGAGAATTGGGGACAGTGGGTCCCCTTGTCTCAGCCCTCTATATGTCTTAAAATAAGGCCCCCTTTTTTCATTGATGTTTATACATACTCTACCCCCTTGTACTGTTTTCATAACCCATGAAATGAATTTTGGGTGAAAGCCTTTTTTCCTGAGCACCTCCTCTACAAATTTCCAGTTGATTCTGTCATAAGCCTTTTCAAAGTCAATTTTCATGACCATCTCCTCTTCTTTCTTTGAAGTTTCTATTCATGTATGCATCAGGTTAGTAACATTATTAATTCAACTTGTGTTGTTTCTCTCAAATACTTGAAGTATCTTAGAATGGACAAAGTACGACACTTTCATGAGCAGTGTCCTAGTCCTCCTGTAAACTCTTAACCACTCAGTCCAGATGATGGACATCTCCCTCTCAGCAATCACAAAAACTCTGAAATAAATTTTAAATATTCAAAAATTATGTATATCGTGAATAATATTTTGCCTATATCCATTCTTGTAAATTCCGCATGGTAATCCGCTGAGACGAAGCATGACACAAATGCACGCATCCAGAACAGAAAAGAAGTGGCCATTGAAACCTGAATAGTTTTTTTGGAGGATAAAAAACCGGAATTAAGCCCGATCCACAGCGTCTATTCTTCCATTTACCAGTGCGTGCAATTAGACCACTGCCTCGAAATTCCAATAGGTGTGACCCTAAAATTCGACTATCATATGCATGAAAATTTTGAGGAATCGACGGCGGTGGGTTGGACTTGTGTCACTGAACCGGAGAAGAAAAATAGAGCTTCAACAAATGAACGAATCCTTAACCCTTGCCTCCTTGGCGGCTGCTAAAATATTGCAGCGGGGCAAACAAACACCTAAATTCAGTAAAGGTGTGGCGGGCATGGCAGTAAAGCATAATCGTCGTGCCCGCGTGCAAACTGCAGAACTTGACTGACAGGTGTACTTCGTAGGACGACTGTCAAAGTACTAGGTACGACTCCCAAGTCAGTTTCCTCATTGGCCACTGTGCCATTGAAATCAAAGCTGTGTCTACCAATTACCGTACCGGGCATGCCAGCCTTTCGATGGTGGCACTGCAGAAACGTATCACGTCAATGCCTCGGAGTTCCAATAGGATAGTATATATGATCCTCAAATGGAGTATGCTAGTATCATGATTGTACTACTACTAATTAATAACATCCTCCATGGATCAACCAGCGGCAGCAGTAGGAGCAGTAGTGCTAGAAGATACGAGAACGAATCAACTCATCAAGATCAGCAAATGCAAGAGCAAGAGCAGGTCGGTGGTCAGCCTGTGCATGCCACAAACGGAGGACGACGTACGATGCATCAAGTTCAAGTGCGCTCCTTTACGGGCAGAACGGCATGCCGCCCTTCTCCCGGAGGCTGGGGATGACGAAGTGCCGGATCCTGCCGACCTGCTCCTTGAGGTACCCCTCGCATAGGAACGCCTTGGAGAAGGCGTCCTCCACGGGCCTGTCCACGTCGTGCACGAACACGTCTGTGTCCCCTCCGCTCTCGGGCCGCCGCGCCCGCGCCGCCATGCCGGCGGTGTAGATGGCGCTCATCCTCCCCGGGGACTTCGGCGTCCACCCGGTGGGCGCGTCCACCATGATCACGTCCCACTCCGCCTCGCCGAACGCCGGGGGCAGGCCACGCAGCGCGAGCCGGCACGACGCCTCCGCGGCCGTGGCGAGGTCCGGCT
>LAPY01000216.1:240885-254677 GCA_000970635.1 Eragrostis tef
TGGACGTCGCGTAGTGCACCAGCGCCTCCGCCACCGCCGCCGGGATCTGCTGGTTGCTCTTGCTGCCCCCGTCGCCGCCGACGCACTCGGTCGCCTGCTGCTGCTGCCGCGAGGACGAAGGCGTTGGGGAGGAGAGGGAGCGCGCGGCGGAGACGAGGAGGAAGGCGGCGAGGCACGCGGCGAGGAGGAGGCGCAGCGCCAGCCCGCCCTTGCCCTGCATCAGATTGGCCCGCAGCGACGCCAGGTGCATCGGGCTCGACATGGGCAAGGTTCCTTCTCCCTGCTGTGTTTCTTCTTCTTCTTCTTCTTCTTCTTCTTCTTCTTCTTCTTCTAGTAGATGTACTGCAAGAGAATTTTTCAGCTGCGTTAATGCTGCTCAATGACGTGTACAGCAGGAGCTTTCAGAGTTTATTATCCCTCGTTCCTGGTCCTGACTGGAATATAGACGTGCAGATTTAATTGCCAGTCCAAGAGGATACCGATCAAGCATTTGAAAGAGGATTTTTTATACACGTTTTACCATACTCTTAGATACTTTTTCGTTCGAAGGCAAAGGATAGCCAAAAATCATGTATCTGTGGAGAGCTAGCAATTATCACTGGACAAGGAAGGTGAACTGGCGAAGGCAATTATCAAGCCATGAAAAGAGTTTCAGATTGGGTGATCTGAGGTTGATCATCACACCGGAATCTAGAAGTGCAGTGACCACTTTTTCTCGACGAGTAGTTGGGGGTTGATCTATCCGTATTTTTTATAGTATTATTTTTGTCCGAGAAAGCATGCAACTCACTATGTACTCCGGCCGGCCGGTGTACATTGGTTTTTTAGCAAGGCAAAGCGAACCTCCGGCCGGGCAAAATCAGGGCTCAGTTACCTGCGGAACTTCCATGCGTTTTCAAATAATCCAGCTCGATTTTTCTTTCTCGCTTTCCTCCTTGTCGTCTGAACACGTGGCTCAAGTACTTTTCAGGGGAGTACTTTAAGTTTAGACATTTAGTTCTCTCAGTTAGTTAGTGGTTGTCTTTGTTTCCTTCAAAGGAGGAAGTTCAGTGATTGTTCTCGTACAGCATCGGCCCAGGCCCAATACAAGGGACGCCTGAGTTTGAGGAAACTTTAAAAGCCGGCCCAGGCCCAAATGAAATCGCGACGCAATGCCTATTTTTCAGCCTAGGCACAGTGAGCCCGTTTGGATGCTGCCTAGCAATGCATCTCTGCCGCACGCACTCAAAAACAAGTGCATGGGATGGCTGCCTCACCACGCAGCGGCCAGGGTTTGAATCAAACAGGCCTGGTGTGCACTAGCTGAGCGAGCACACGAAAACAGGGGTCTTCTATACGCCAAATTTATAGTCTTGCTGGGCAGGAAGTAGATGACGACATGTGTACAAAAGACATGAAGCTAAAATTAAAAAAAAAATAGAAACAATTCACGAAATCGAAATTCCTAGTGACGGGGAGGGACAAGACAAACAATGTTGTGAGCCATCGACAAATCCCAGCTTTAAATGCAGATTGTACCATTCGGAGGTGAGACGATGGCCATCATGCACAGAGGTTGCTCTGCCTCTACCGGCCTTACAAAACCAATCAATGGTTGCGGAGCTTGCACCGTCAGATTCGAATCGGACGGATCACACGAGCCTCCAGCTGCACGCCGGCACGACGACCACACCAATCCACCGCCGCCGTTCACCTCAGCTCCCTCTCGCGGCCGTCCTCCTCCCCGCTCCCATGGCGGCACACGCCGGAACCCTAGCTCCGCCCCTCCTCCTCCACCGTCAGCCTCGCCCGCTCCTCCACCACAGGCTACCCAACCCGGCCACACTCTCCTCCCTCCGCCCGCGCGGGTCCCGCCTGACGGTCGCCCGCGCTGCGTCGGGCGGCAACGGCAACGGCGACGGCGATGGGAGCGGGCCCCTGGCGGAGGGGGAGGATACGGAGCGTCAGGGCATCCGGTTGGGGGACCTCCTCTCCCCCGAGCCCTCCAACGCCGTGGCTGTCGTGCTGACAGGCGCGCTCGCCTGGGCTGGGGGATCGCTGCTTCTGCAGCTCACGCTCATCTTCTTCTCCATCTTCACCGCCGCCATCAAGTACTCGTTCATCGCCGCGATCCTCCTCCTCATCCTCCTCGCGTTGCTCTGACCGGCCCCGCCCAGGTGCCTCCCTCCTCCTCTGCTCGTCGTAATACCCCTGTAAAATATCGCGTTTTGGGAGCAGTAAGGCCGGGGCGAGCTACCCCCTGCGCCGTCCGCACTGCTTATTAGTTGAGCTCTTGTTACTGACACAGCATCGCACAGCTGTACCTTCAGACGAACCACATCGCTTGTGCAATAAAAGAACAGAATGAGATTTCGAATGATTTTTGGTTTCCTTGATTGAATAGTACTTCATAGTCGCATGCTGGATCAGTGTGACTGGACGATTATGACTTCAACTTTGCCGATGTGATTGCGACTGTGCTAATACACAATGTTCATCAAATAAACATGTCCGTCCAACCTAGATTACCACAGTAGTTCCAGAAAACATGTATGGAGAACCATAATCATACACTAAGAATCACTGATACGGTGATTTCAGAGATCATACAGTATCATTATTCAGTACAACAAGCTGTCTGAATGATAAAAACACGAATAAATTTGTCCTATATGTGACAGTTGTTCCAGTGCTATTAGGCTGTAAAGACGCTACTCTCATTTGCTGCTTGATGTGTCGAATTTGAAGTTCCAGAAAAGCCTGAGTAGATCTGCATAAATTCATTCTGCTCTTTCACCTGGCCATAGGAAATCAACAAATATTCAACAAGCTGTACCGTTCACGGTATGCACATTTGTAATGAAATTATTATCACATATTTGCAAAGCGCAATCACATATGCGGATTTAAGATGATATACACACACATACTATTAGAATACGTGCAATAGTGCCCATGTAACATTAAAGACCTGTTCGGTATCTTTATAAATGACAGAATATGCAAGTGCACATGTAACACTGAATATAGTAGAGATAATTTGAAGTTGTTTAAATCAGTAAGGGCTTTGGTTTTCTTTAAGAACTTGCATGTATCATGTGTTTTGGGGGATTTAAGCCCTTGGCTGGGAGAATTAATAGCTCTAAAATTGTTCGGAAATGAGGAAACAGCCCTTAAATTCTGCTGTCATTTTAATCTAAGCCAGTTATGAAATTATTTGGATGGAAGTCCTTTGCATGTTTACATGGTTTGCAAATTACGACATAACAGGTCCTAGATAGGTTATATTGTAAAGAAAATAGAAGGTGCAGCTTGACTTGTCCCATAATTGCAGGGTTTGTTTAGCTAGTTGAAAACATACGAAGTTGAGCAGTGATCTGCTCTGAAGCCTAAATTTAGAGTTCAAAGTTCTCATTTATCCCTCCCTCCTGAAGGCGTATTTGAGTTCGCAGTTCATGGCATTGTCCTAACTTTGTATAAAAGTGCCACTTGCGCAAGACTAAGCAATTTTCATTTTCGGAACTAATATTAGAAATTATCTTTCTGTTGTTACCTTTTCTTGAAGAAATTCATTTGTTACTTTCAATATGCCCTCCTGCACATAAATACAGTTAGCTAGCATTAAACACTCATAATTTTCATATTGCATGTTAAACTACTAACAGTAACTTATTTCCAATTCTAAATATGTACTCCATATTTCAGATTTTAAGTGCACTCTATGGTGACAAACAAACAATATAAACTCAAATCATGTATAGCCATGTATTTCATTTCCAAACATATATTACAAAACATCTGCCTATTGTTACCTTCTGTTGTAGTATTTCGTTTGCTGATCTCAGTATGTACTCCTGCACATCAACGAAGTTTCTCTATCAATCTCACTCGATATTTTAATAATGTTTTTCAAATGAAATTACAAGCAGTCTCCTGCACGTTGAAGAGAAAAAGAAGCAGGGAGTATCTTTAATAATGCATTTTTAACTACCAACAATTTTTTTCTCACAATTCAGAACAATGTCAACTGTGCCAGTTCATGTTTAGTTTAAGTATTGCTATCTTCTGTTTTGGTGCAACTTATGCTGTTACAATTTTTTTCTCTTTTCATTGTTTATTTAGTTGTCTTTTGAAGACATAAAAAAAGACTGTAGAAATTAAATTAAGCTTTGTAGAATCAAAATGAAGAGGATGAGATACTGAGGCTGACTTTATTTTTTAGAAGTTCAATCTCTCGCTGCATGATCTGCATCTGATGAAAGATATGTCAAATTAGTTTCATTGCCTCTTCTGGATGTGTTTGAAAATAAATGTGGAGAAAAGTTGTCTTACCTTTGTAGAGCGTGTCTGGTAAATCCATAGTTGAAGACCTTTCTCTAGAGCATGCAGTCTATCCAATCTCACATCCGCTGCTCCCCCTCCAAATGTGGACCTGCTTTGACTTATTTGTCACTTTAGTTGCTGACGTTTGGTTCATGTTGAATACAAATTAGAATCGATGCAGTTCATGATGTCGGACAATTCAAATGCTTAGTTCAATCCAATTTAAGTTTCATCTTTTGTTTTGTATGGAATAATTAGAGACAAGACATTAGCTTGGATTCAATTCCTTTCTAGTATTAGGCTACTAGCTTCCTGCTGTTACTGTCTTAGTATTCTTTTTTGGCTGTACCTGTGTTCTCCGGACTTCCCCACCGGCTGAGTTTTTTTTTCTTATCTCCGGACACCTGTATCCAAATTTTGTTGCTGAGTCGGACACTCACGATCATGTCGGATTGACTTGTGTTGGATTTCAAGTGGCATTTTGCGTGTCCCAAAAAGATTTGCCGAATACATGTTAACTATTCTTGCCTTATTGCTGCAAATTAGTCCCGAAATATTGGTGTCACATGTTGAAACCCTTGGCTACTGTTAAGTCCCTATTTTTTTGTAACAGTCCTTTCTCATTTGTACGATATTTACTTCATATGTCCATATGGAAGACACTGGGAACGAATTATCACAACATAGGGCTTCATAAAGTTCTCTTTTCGTATTGTTGTATTTTATGCTTTGGATTTTGGTCATGCTGTATTGCAGCGGTACTAAACCTTAGATATCAAGCACATTTGCTATAAATACCAAGTCCATTGCTGAGGTAAAAGAACTAAAGTTACATCTATAAGCGACGATTGCTATCTTATTAGGCCACTAATGCCTGTCTTTAATGCAAGACATGCATTGGTTTATCATCTTGATTCTTCAATATAATGCTTACCTTAATCCCTGCTGTAGTAGACCTATTTCTTCCCTTAACAAAGAAACCTCATGTTCTGTTACCTGTTATGTTATGTAAAGACTATCAATAATAGTCGGCAGCATTATTAAGGAAAAAATAGAATTTGTTTTGGAGCAGAACAGAAGTGATATTTGTTTTACTTAATTAATCGGTCATTATGTTTCCTTTTTCTTTTCATGAAATTGCACAATCTAATTATCCTCTGTTGCACCTAAATGCGATGTACTCAAGTTCATCCAATGGCTCACTCAATGGCACTTGAAGCTGGATAGACTTTTCACTTTACAAGTGATTACAAAATTTCTCAAGATTTACAAGGTGAATAGGTAGACCTTGTTTTGTAGAGTTTTGCTTTCCACTTGACTTCCTGTGGCTATTCTCTGGTACGTCTCAACCAAGCTTTGCATATTTCTTGCATTTTTATGCAAAAAGAAAACATCTCAGAAATGCTGTATACTTACAAATTCACAATACAACAACAACAACATAGCCTTTTGTCTCAAGCAAGTTGAGGTAGGCTATGCTTACGGATTTACAATAAACCATGAAATTAGGATAATGCACCCGTTAGTTGCCAGTTCATGGACTTTCCCAAGAGACGGAAATATGATGACACCCACATCAGCGCTGCAAAGCACGGAGAGCTCTCTTGCTTTCTTAAGCAGCCCTTCCCGGCGCTTGAAGAAGGTTACCCGTCTGTGGACAGGGTTCTCAATTTGTTGCATTCGCACCTTTCCCCTGACCATTGTTTTCTGTGTCCCTGCAGATGACCTTCCTTTTGACTGGCCTTGATGAAACTTAAGCTGCGAATGGCAATAGTAATGAACAGATTCAGATCTGCATTCCTCTCAAGTCGAGAGCTTGCAGTGAAATGACCTGCATTTATATAGAAATCCACCTTCAGAGGAATACGACATTTTTATGCAAAAAGAAAACATCTCAGAAATGCTGTATACTTACAAATTCACAATACAACAACAACAACATAGCCTTTTGTCTCAAGCAAGTTGAGGTAGGCTATGCTTACGGATTTACAATAAACCATGAAATTAGGATAATGCACCCGTTAGTTGCCAGTTCATGGACTTTCCCAAGAGACGGAAATATGATGACACCCACATCAGCGCTGCAAAGCACGGAGAGCTCTCTTGCTTTCTTAAGCAGCCCTTCCCGGCGCTTGAAGAAGGTTACCCGTCTGTGGACAGGGTTCTCAATTTGTTGCATTCGCACCTTTCCCCTGACCATTGTTTTCTGTGTCCCTGCAGATGACCTTCCTTTTGACTGGCCTTGATGAAACTTAAGCTGCGAATGGCAATAGTAATGAACAGATTCAGATCTGCATTCCTCTCAAGTCGAGAGCTTGCAGTGAAATGACCTGCATTTATATAGCAATCCACCTTCAGAGGAATATGACCTTTGGCCATTGTTGGTTTCATTGCTGCTGTCCACTTACTAGCATCTTGCTGCTGCATGTCATCATACATCTTTATTTCTGCGTTTGTAGATTCTCATGGATATTGTATTATTGTATATCTGTCCACAAATATAGTGCCTTCTAGGTTTGTCCTAAGTAAAAGTTTTTAAACTTTGATCAACAATACATATAAAAGTATATGATTCAAATTAAAAAAGTTATATATTATGATAGTTGATTTCATGATGAATCTAGTAACATCATTTTCACTGTCAATCTTTGTGGTTTTCTTATTATTGAGGTTCAAAGTGTTTGGCTTAGGACAAACCTAAAAAGCACTATATGTGTGGACGAAGTTAGTAGTTAAATATTTGTATTATATGGTTAAAACATCTGTAAGATTCTGTCCCACATCCCAGTAATTTCCATTGTACGTCCCACGACATAATGACTTGTATGTCGACACATATGACTGCTAACATAGAATTTAGTTTTCACTACCGGTGTGGGAATAGTTGTGACACCTCGTGTCATTGCAGGTCAAACTATGCAAAACAACCCAAACTGAACCAAGCAATTCAAACCCAAATTTGAAATTCAAATTAAATGTTCAAATAATGGTCAAACCTAAGGTTGTTAAGGAACTAAAAATTTTCAATAACAAGTTAACATGAACAGAATTTTCCTGTAAGGAGCATCAGAAAAGATAATTTTAGAGAATTTTCCAAAAAAAATTAAATTCTAGAAGTGCTCCTAAAAATTTATGGAAATCCTAAAAATCTGGACCTGTGAAGGAAGTTCCCTTTTCCGGTGCATCCACAACTTGGCAAAAATTGGGTGAACACAGCAGTGCCATTAGTGAATTGTCAAATTTTGACAGGAATTTAGGATATTGTTTTGGCACTTGTTTAAATGCTAGAACCTTGAACAATGTCCTACTTTGATCTGTTGTAATTTGAATTCTATTCAAAATCTTGATGTGCATGTTAGACCACTGTGTTCACCATATTTTGTTCTATCAGCTGGTCAATTTTTAGAATTTTTGAAGCACGTTTACTATTTTATTTAGCATGCACAAATTCTAGAAAAAGCATTGACTGAAAATTCGGGAAAAAGGAAAAGATGCTGCCGGGGCCGCTTGTTAGCCTCTCGCTGCATGCTCCCTCTCACTCACACTATCGAGGGTCGTCTGCCATGTCGCCGCCAACAACTGGCCGCGCCGCGACGCCCCCGCTCCTCCACCCTACCGCGTCGGGCTTCAAAAACGGCACCCCACTCCTCTCCTTCGGCCGCCTCACCTAAAAACCTAACCCTAGCGTCGCCGTCTCCTCGCCATTGCTGCGCTCAAGCTCCACCTCGCCGCCGTCCGCCGTAGTCGGGCCAGCTCCTGCCGCGCTGCGTCTCCCCGAAGCTTCATTGCGTTGCCCTGGAGCTAGAGCCGAAGGCCCATTTGCCTAACCGCGCGCGAGGTCGCCGATTGGGCTGTCTTCCTCGGGCCTGGTCACCGTCTTGCCACCACATTGCCGTCTGATTCATCGTCTCCGGTGAGCCTCGTCGTCGATATGTTGTATCTTGGGGTGCTGTGCTCGCTTGCGCACCCTTCTCACCCCCTCATTTTCCTTTTTCCACAGCCCCGTCGCCGGCACTCCACTTTTCCCCACTGCCGCGCCACCGCCTCGTCGCCGACCTCCTTCTCGGCCTCCTCCACGTCGGGCTTCCTCTCGTCGCCGTGACGCTTCCCGACCAGATCCTGTCCACCCCCGCACTCTCCTTAGTCGTCGCAACGCCGCCGATGCTCTGCCGCTCATCGCTGCTCGTCACCGTCCACCCTCTGGCCACCTTGCGAGATCTCGTTACCATAGGTGAGCTTGCCGCTCCTCGCTCGTCTCTACTGTGCACTCGCCTAGCCCAGCAGAACACCGGAACGGCTTTCCGGTGAGCGCGCCGCCGCCTTCCGGCGATCCTCCGGTCGGCGCACCGTGGCCATAGGATCGCGGATCTGGTGCGGCTATGCGGGATCCGGTGTACCGTGATTGTGTAGCCCCGCGTGTGTCCGCACACGTGATTGGCTGGATCTGGTGTGAATCGAGTTGGAACCGGTGTGGCCCAAATCTGTAGCCCTGTGTGTGGCTCCGATCTGAGTGGCTCGCCCGTTTAATCCTTTTTTTAGAATTTATTTAAATCAGAAGAAATTGCTAGAAATTGGTAAAATGCATAGTAATCGAATACACTTCAGAAAATTGTGAATCCAATTTTGTTAGACTACTTATGCTCAGATCTATCCAAAAAAAATTATCAAATCGATGCAAATCATGTTTATGTTTCCTGTAAATTCGCATAAATATTAAACCTTGTTTAAATAATAATAATTCATCTGTTACTTAATAAATCCGGAACTCTTGCATGGTTGTAAAGCATCTGGTAGCACATTTACAGAGCATTTTTCCACGGTCAGATCCTGCTTAATTATTTTCTTATGATTTAATCCGAGAGGTCAGCGAAGTTGACACTGAATTCAGATCCCTAGTGCCTGCACGTGGGTCCCACGCTTGGCCTACAAAGTCCACATACCCGTCATGCCCCTGCCACATATTTTCATAACGAAAAGGTTTTGCACGACCCCGCCCCGCTCGTGTAATTGAATGATCCACATTCCAGCCTTGGATCTCCACTAGCAGTGCACAATGGTCAGACTCAGCAAGCTGAATATGTTTCACAACCGTCGCCCCAAGTATGATCATGAATTTGTCATCACCCAGAGCACGATCCAGTCTAACCTTCACATCACGATCACCATTTTGCCTATTATCCCAAGTGAACGGGAGACCAGAATAGCCAAGATCATTAAATTTGCAATCTGCCACCAGCTCCCTGAAACCAGCCATCTGCATTCCTCTCTTTCATTGCCAGCAATATGTTCACTTGCCTCCAGCACCTCATTGAAGTCCCCCACGCACAGCCGTGGATGATCAAATTGCGCCCGGAGGAACCTCATAAGGTATCAGCTATTTTTCCTTTGTTCCCGCCTTGTTCACGGTAGAAACCAGTGAACCTCCATTGCTTGACATTTACGTCGTCACAAGATACGAGGACGTCGATGTGGGACATTGACATGTTCTGCAGCTCCACAACAACACCCCGCCTCCAAAACAGCGCCAAACCACCACTAAGCCGAATCGCACCCACCGCACGATCGTTGTCCATTTTAGTCTCCATTAAGAAGACCACTGCAGGCTTATGACACTCCACCAAACAGTGGAGCTCTTGAACTGCCTCAGGTTTCCCGCAACCCCGACAGTTCACACTTAAGAGATTCATTGTGCCCGGTGGGGGCTGCTCCTTGCAGCCGCCGCCGATCTTGCATTTTGAGGTGTTGCCGACATCTTCTGCTGCAACGTTCCCCTCCTCCAAGTCGTCCAGTTGCTGTACTCGGACACTAACGAGGCCAGCCGGGACCAGCGCCGTTGTGTCAACATGTGGTAGGTTGAGTTCTGGAGTCGTGTTGGATGTTGACTCAGAGCTGTTTGTCTTCCTTTTTCTCGCCGGCAACCTCGTTTCCGTCCTCGCCTGAAAGAGCTACCGGTTTGTATTACTACTCGTCGACGTGTTCCCTTTGGATTGGCAAGAGCGCTGCTTCCTCAGATGGGGCGAGACATCGTCTGCGGCCTCCTTTCCCTCAACAGCCCCGGCATCTGTCGACCTGCGAATTTTCCCTCTGGATTCTGGCCGTTCCGTCGACTTGCTACTGGGTTCACGTCCATTGCGAGAGTTCGATGACGAGCCTCCCAAAAGATTCCGCAGCTGCATCAGCAAAACTCTGCAATTTCTTCCTCCTGTCATCCGGTGCCCGCAGAGGTTTTTTGGTCTGATATGGTAGCTTGCCCTCAGCATTCTTTGGCGCCGGTGTCGGACACTCGAGCTCTGAATGCCCAATCATATCACAAGAAAAACAGAAGAACGGGTGCTTCTCATATTGTGCATCAAACCACTTGGCTCCTCTGTTCTACTCATTCTCAAAAGCACACCTCTACGAATTGGCTTATTGACTCCAATGGTCACTCGTGCACGCAGGAATGCGCAACTCGCTTTTCCATCTCCGTCGACATCCATCTTCACAACATCTCCCAACAGGCCCATGGCACGAATTCCTCTCTTCTCATAGATCCAACCCAGAGGGAGGTTGAGGATCCTTGCCCATTTATCCTTCCGATAAAAGCAAATCTCATCAGCACTTAGCTTCTCGTTATACTGCTGCATCAAGACCGAGTACTTGCCGACAACCCAGGGAGAGCCAATAAGAGTCTTGTCCCTGTCCACCATGCAGCCGAATTCCGCCATGAACAGGTTTGCGCCTCGCTCTCCAATCGAGCGGATCTTCAGGCTGTACCGGTTATCCCATGCCAGCCACATCGCCGCGTCGCCAAGATAGTGTTCACATGCAGCGGCACCGGTGACATTGTGCCCGGTGGGGGCTGCTCCTTGCAGCCGCCGCCGATCTTGCATTTTGAGGTGTTGCCGACATCTTCTGCTGCAACGTTCCCCTCCTCCAAGTCGTCCAGTTGCTGTACTCGGACACTAACGAGGCCAGCCGGGACCAGCGCCGTTGTGTCAACATGTGGTAGGTTGAGTTCTGGAGTCGTGTTGGATGTTGACTCAGAGCTGTTTGTCTTCCTTTTTCTCGCCGGCAACCTCGTTTCCGTCCTCGCCTGAAAGAGCTACCGGTTTGTATTACTACTCGTCGACGTGTTCCCTTTGGATTGGCAAGAGCGCTGCTTCCTCAGATGGGGCGAGACATCGTCTGCGGCCTCCTTTCCCTCAACAGCCCCGGCATCTGTCGACCTGCGAATTTTCCCTCTGGATTCTGGCCGTTCCGTCGACTTGCTACTGGGTTCACGTCCATTGCGAGAGTTCGATGACGAGCCTCCCAAAAGATTCCGCAGCTGCATCAGCAAAACTCTGCAATTTCTTCCTCCTGTCATCCGGTGCCCGCAGAGGTTTTTTGGTCTGATATGGTAGCTTGCCCTCAGCATTCTTTGGCGCCGGTGTCGGACACTCGAGCTCTGAATGCCCAATCATATCACAAGAAAAACAGAAGAACGGGTGCTTCTCATATTGTGCATCAAACCACTTGGCTCCTCTGTTCTACTCATTCTCAAAAGCACACCTCTACGAATTGGCTTATTGACTCCAATGGTCACTCGTGCACGCAGGAATGCGCAACTCGCTTTTCCATCTCCGTCGACATCCATCTTCACAACATCTCCCAACAGGCCCATGGCACGAATTCCTCTCTTCTCATAGATCCAACCCAGAGGGAGGTTGAGGATCCTTGCCCATTTATCCTTCCGATAAAAGCAAATCTCATCAGCACTTAGCTTCTCGTTATACTGCTGCATCAAGACCGAGTACTTGCCGACAACCCAGGGAGAGCCAATAAGAGTCTTGTCCCTGTCCACCATGCAGCCGAATTCCGCCATGAACAGGTTTGCGCCTCGCTCTCCAATCGAGCGGATCTTCAGGCTGTACCGGTTATCCCATGCCAGCCACATCGCCGCGCCGCTCACATGCAGCGGCACCGGTGACAAAACATTCCCCATCAGCGCCCACTCCACACCAGCACCATCTCCATCGTCATCATCATCACTAAAATCATCCACTGCTTCTTCCTCCGCAGTTAATTTTAACTTTTGGAGAAGATCAGAAACACTAATGTGACAGCCCGTGTCACTGAAGGCCAAACAACGCAAATCAACACCAAACTGAACCCAAGTCATTCAAACCAAATTTGAATTTTGAATTCAAATCATCCAAATGAATGTCAAACTGAAGGTTATGAAAGAACTAAAACTTTTCAATAATATGTGAACCTCAACAGAATTTTCCTGTTAAGCGCGTAATAAAAGATAATTTTGGAGAATTTTCCAAGAATTTTTAAATTCTGAAAGTGCCCCTAAAAATTCAAGAAAATCCCAAAAATCTAGACTTTTGTGAAGGAAGTCTCTTTTTCCGGTGCATCTTTGCTTGGCCGAAAATTAGATGGTCAAGATTGCTCATATCAATTTATCTGATGAGAGAGACACCTTTAGATAGAGTTTGCATCACAATGGACAATATTCTATCCGATCCATGTATACATACATGATGAATATAAACACTCCATCCTCTCATAAATTGATATGGAAATTGAAAATCCCTCCAAAGATCAAGACTTTCCTTTGATACCTCCAAAAAGGTGTAATTCTCACAAAATATAACCTTGTGAAACACAATTGGCATGGCAGTCAAAAAATTTCTTTTTGCAATTACAATGAGACAATCAAACATTTGTTCTTTGACTATCACAATGTGAAAATTATTTAAAGGATTGTTACCATTGTTACCGGCTTATCCCCTCCTCGCTCTATAGCCCATATGTTGGGGAATTGGCTAGCAGGAGCAAATCTAGAAGAGAAAAAAAAAACTATTTTAGCAGGGACGGTTGCCCTATGTTGGGTCATCTGACGTTCTCAAAATGATATGGTTTTTGACAATATTAAACATACTTTTTTTATGTAGGCTATTTTTAGAGGAACATGCTATCTACGGTTTTGAGCTTTGCTGCGACGTGATAAAACAAAAGAGAAGCTCCGTTTAACGAGCCTATCTATGGAGATTATTGCCACGGAGTTTTTCGCGAGAAATGAATGAAAACTCAATAATATATTCTATCTTTAATTTTGTGCTTTGATCTAAGCTCGAGAGCTGAAGAAATGTAATAAGTACAAACGTTACGTGTGGAAATGCAGATGCGGGAAATTATTTCTATTTTCTTAAAAAAAAAACTTGTGGCATAACCGATCATTGCACATCTGGTGCCATATAACGGTAACACGTACGAACGTATATATTTCTTTGGATGATGTGACAAGTTTACACCGTACTACTATTGTCATTATCCAATCAAATAATGCACCATAACCATGTGTTCGTTGCACACTGCCGCCTCAAATTTTCACATTTCCAACACCTAATCTAGAGTGGAAAACGTAAGACTGAGGAGTTGACCAGAGCACCAGGAAGTCCCGCTCACCTGAGACGCTGTGAATGCGGCCGACCTCCGGAGCCGGCTGATCAGCCACTGC
>LAPY01000217.1:26112-38730 GCA_000970635.1 Eragrostis tef
GGAGGGGTGAAGCAGCAAAAGGGGAAGTGCGGGGTTTGGGGAGGTTTTGCGTTGGTCCGCCTGATTTATTTGCTAACTCCTCCCTCGCTTTGATTTGCATATTTGGACAAGCCCTTTTCTATTTTTTTTCGAGAAAATTGAATATGATCGACATGCAAGCAAGCATTCCCTTCCGTCCAAAATAAGTGACGTTTTAAACTTCCAGACATTAAGTTAGTTTTATTTAAAAAATTTACACAAATATTATTTATTTTTGTATAACTTGTTTTATCATTAATTATAGTTTTTTCATGACAAGTTTATTTTAATATTTATATAAAAAAATTGAGTAAGATGGACGGTCAAACGTAAAGTCTGAAAGTCAAAAATGTCACTTATTATGGGACAAAGGGAGTAATAACTTCCCACCAAAAGTTGTCATTTATATTCTGATCGTATGATGAAGAGAAAACAAGGTAGAACTCAGACGCTGATGACCTTGGCGACAGCGCCGGCGTCGGCGAGGTGGAGGTAGAGGGACGCGGCGATGCCGTTGGGGTAGAAAGCGATGTGCCAGCCGCCAGGAGTCGCCGCCGGCGAGGATCGCCTCGGACAGGACGCACATGCATGCCGTTGGCCAGCTTCTTCTTGGTCTCCGAGAAGCTGCCGATCTTCATCAGACCGCACGCCACCGCGGGAACCGGCGGTGTGGCTGCGACGACGACGTTGCGGGTTCCTCAATTATTTTGTTTCCGTTCCTTAATTATCCAATCCTTCAACGTCGTCATCGGCGCCGGCATGGCTGATCCTAAGAGAAGTGGACGTGCTGGATGGATCTGGAAGACTACCGCCACGAACAAGAGGCAAGGGAAGGGAACAAGAGGTAAGGGAAGCGGGGGAGGGCAATGATCGCGTTATCGTGACTTGCACGTGATCTGATCTCCAGGCAGGCCAAAAAAAATTGTTCATCCGTAATCGGTAAGGACTCTATTCCAGAGAGGAAATTGATGGAATAAAAAAAAGGTAAAGATTTGTTTTCGAAAGAGGAAACTGAAACGGGTTCAAGGAATAATTCACCACCTATATAAATCCTAGTACTTGCCTATGTTAAGACGCATCGCTATACTGATCAAATACGAGACCACCGTTCATCGTACTACTAGCTAGTGGCTCATCTATTCGAGGGTGTTCTTCCTGCCGTCACTGGTGAACACAGCCAATGTATTCGTCGGCGGAGGAGGTCTCTGTGTCCACCGTTGCCGCCACGGCAACCGCCACCGGGCACCACATGCTGAAGATCGAGGGTTACAGCCGGCTCAAGAAGATGAACTGCAACGGCAGCTCCTTCGTGTCGCCTGAATTCGAGGCGGCAGGTCACACCTGGGCAATCCATTGCTACCCCAACGGGGCGCAAGAGCAGGATGTCGGCGTCTTCTCGGTTTACCTTGGGCTTGCCGATGCTGACAATGAGACAGCCGTCCTTGTTGAGTTCGAGTTCGCTTTGATGTATCACCATGGTACTGCAAAGCTATCACCGCCGTATGTCGCAAGGTCTTTGAGCACCTTCCGGAAGGATCGAATCTCGGGTTTCCCGATGTTCATCAGCCACGACATCTTGGAGGAATCGAGGTTTCTTAAGGATGACTGCTTTGCCATCCGGTGCAAAATCAGCACTATTGATACTTCGTTCGTGAAGGAGGTAGTCCAGACACAGGACCTCAAGAGGCTGGGAATGGCACGCACTACAAAGACCACCAAGGGGCTCAAGCAGAGAATAGCTCGATTTTTTGGTTCCTTATGTGGGAGCAGTAGGGGTGTTCAACGACGGTCTGGCCAAACCGGAAATCAAACCGGTAACTCAGCAGAGGACTACGCTACAGCAACTGTTTAATGCATTAGGTTTGTGGGGAGATGGCGGTTTATTCAAACCATGATGAACACTCCTAGGGGCACGTCGCTCCAATTAACTTGCGCGGCAATGAGTTGTGCACCGCTAATGGCCATTTATGTCTATGTCACCCAATGCGGCTTCGGATGATTGTATTCATCAATGTTGAATTTGTCTTGTCAAGTACTTCAGATAAGATGTTCCCAAAAGTAAAAGTCGTTTGGATGAGAAACTTTGTACGTTACCGATTTTCTATTATTTAATTTGATTTTTTTGTTTTGTATTTTTATTTAGTTACTGTTTTGTTTCTTATTATTTGGTATGTAGATTCCACCATAAGAAACCTAACCGGACGAGCTATGCTCAAATTGCTTGAACCTGAAACATTAGTAGGAGTCTTGTTGGCACTAATAACTTTAGACGGGTATTTAAATAAGATGGAGTGTACATTATATTAAAAGTTAGCACTTTAATATTTTAATGCAAAAATAGTTTAGAAGGTAATTTGATGTCGCACTAAACAAGACAGGAATACATGAAAAACATATCTCTGGATGGAAGCATTTTGCACAAGGTAATTGCTTAAAGCCGTTGGGGTGGTCTTTCCACTAAGGGTTGAGTTTTCTGTTATAATTAGTTTTCCTTGCTTTGCAACCCTTGAATGTGATCAGATCAAAAATACGACTGAGACAATACTGTATCGAGTTTGTTTGACATGGGACATAATTGGATTTCCGTGGATTAATAAGCAGTACATCTTCTGAAAGAAAAAGGCTACATAACTATTGTTGGCATAACAAGCTAGGTCAAAAAAAAATTGCATTAAAAAAAAGCTTGGTCAAAATTTGATCAACCACCACAGCACCTGATCACCTAGCTATTTCAGCAAAAGAGCAAAAATTACCATACCCCAAAAGGCAATAGCAGATATGACAATCAAAGCATTGACGAAAAACGAGTCGTCTATGCTGACGACCAGAGGGTTGCTCGGCGTCGCCTCCCTCGCATCCAGGATCTTGGTGAGCACATCCTTGAGAACCGCGGGGCAATTCCTCGCCAGATGCTCCAAATCATCGTTCGCCACGATTGCTCTCGTGTTCCTGCCGGACGCCATGAACTCCAGGCACGTCTTCTTAAGCTTCCAGCACTCTGGTGGTGCTCTGCCAGCACTAGCATAGGCAACACCGTGCTGACGCCGACGTGATTTTTGCAGAGTTGGTCCTCCGTTACTGACTTGAGGTCTTTGAGGTTGTATCGATCCGCAGCCACGAGCAGGTCCTGTGCTAACGTTGCTGCATCTTGCCGTGCGCTCGTCGTCACCGTCTCCGGCAACGAGTCGGTGTAGATGTGGTGCAGCAT
The DNA here is from genome assembly GCA_000970635.1 of Eragrostis tef. Taxonomy (NCBI): domain Eukaryota; kingdom Viridiplantae; phylum Streptophyta; class Magnoliopsida; order Poales; family Poaceae; genus Eragrostis; species Eragrostis tef. The sequence continues at coordinate 29,339 of LAPY01000217.1, forward strand.
GGCCGCGAACGCGTCCGGGTGCATGTCGCAGATGCGGATGTAGCTGGTGGGCTTCTCCTTGGCGGCGCCGAAGAAGTCCGCCCTGAACACCGGCGACCGGGCGGCGAGCACGAGCTTGTGCGCGGCGAACACCACGCCGCGCACCTCGAAGTCCACGTCGGCCCCGTCCTTCGTCTCGAGGAGGCGGGCGAGGTCGGCGTGCAGCCCGGACAGAGCAGGCGGCGGCGGTGGGTGGGTCTTGCGGCTGGGCAGGCGGCGGCGTGGCAGATCGCATAGCGGAGGCCGGGCGTTGCTCCATAACGAAACCCAAACAATTAGAAGCAATTCGGGGAGGGAGATCAGGACTGATGGTTACCGTCGTGAATCACCGAGGCAAAATCTCTACAAAAGTCAAGTTGTTTTTAGAGATATATGCAGGCACGATATTATCGTACTTAGCCGCCGCGCAGTCCGTTGCGCACGGCTGTAAGCAATCGTAGGACGACCTTTTTTTTTTTTGAGGCCAATCGTAGGACGACCTTATACTACTCCTATATCGTAGATTTACCAATGTTCAGCAATATCGATCGTCAACTAGCTAGTGTTCATTCAAGTCAGGATCGTATGGACGAGACAGATAAGGTAACACTGAGGACGCAATAATTATACATTGTTGCAATATGGAACTTGAATGGACACTATATTGTTGCATTGCATTAATTCTCTCCAAGATACAAATCCTCAACAATTATGATTTGCAACAAAAGAAAAATCCTCAATATATAGTTTCCACTATATGTCATTCTTATTTCCTTCTCTTGATCTATATCGGCAAAATGCTTGTGATATATTAGCATGGTGTCTGGTAATTATTGCGTTTGCGCAGCTCCTATGTGCTAACAGGTTGCCATTCCCATTTTTTATTTTTTGACCCGAACGTTCCCAAATTCCATGATAGAACGATTTTCATATCAGGGAGGATTATTTAACTATTCTTTTGCGCACTAAGGAATAGGAACGCTGATATGTTAATCTCCACTACTTCATCTCTACCGTGTGATCGCCTAAAAGTAGCTTGTAGACCATGGTCCTCTCTCCCAAAAAGAAGAAGACCATGTTCCTTAGTGTGAGAGAATAAGGCAAAGTATGAAATGCGCACTGAATTGTATTGATACATTGTGCGGCCTTTATATAGGCGATTACAGATTACAATGTGCGGTGGAGAATCCATCCGCAGTTTACAGAGATTAGTTGAGATCCTGTGCATGCGGAGAGCATGCCGCACGAACTGTGACGTGCTGAGTCAGTTCCCTAAGACGTCAGTCAGGTTTGCTAACACTTAGGGAAGGAAAAAAGAAAATCAAAGCGGACCGTCTTCTCATCTTGCTTGAATTGTCTTCGTATGCACATGTGCGAATCCCATCCCAGCAGTCACATAGGTCAAAAGCATATACTACAAAAGCCAACCATGTTTATTCCTTAATCCCTTCTTCTTTGCCGTACACATTTCTTAGTTCCTTTGTGGCTCTTTCTCCGCAACTATATATTCCATGCATGCACAACTTACGCTTTATGCTTTACTGCCTACTTTAGATCTACGCATGACTAGGGCCAGGGTTGCAGGCGGCGGCGGTGGGTGGGTCTTGCGGCTGGGCAGGCGGCGGCGTGGCAGATCGCATAGCGGAGGCCGGGCGTTGCTCCATAACGAAACCCAAACAATTAGAAGCAATTCGGGGAGGGAGATCAGGACTGATGGTTACCGTCGTGAATCACCGAGGCAAAATCTCTACAAAAGTCAAGTTGTTTTTAGAGATATATGCAGGCACGATATTATCGTACTTAGCCGCCGCGCAGTCCGTTGCGCACGGCTGTAAGCAATCGTAGGACGACCTTTTTTTTTTTTGAGGCCAATCGTAGGACGACCTTATACTACTCCTATATCGTAGATTTACCAATGTTCAGCAATATCGATCGTCAACTAGCTAGTGTTCATTCAAGTCAGGATCGTATGGACGAGACAGATAAGGTAACACTGAGGACGCAATAATTATACATTGTTGCAATATGGAACTTGAATGGACACTATATTGTTGCATTGCATTAATTCTCTCCAAGATACAAATCCTCAACAATTATGATTTGCAACAAAAGAAAAATCCTCAATATATAGTTTCCACTATATGTCATTCTTATTTCCTTCTCTTGATCTATATCGGCAAAATGCTTGTGATATATTAGCATGGTGTCTGGTAATTATTGCGTTTGCGCAGCTCCTATGTGCTAACAGGTTGCCATTCCCATTTTTTATTTTTTGACCCGAACGTTCCCAAATTCCATGATAGAACGATTTTCATATCAGGGAGGATTATTTAACTATTCTTTTGCGCACTAAGGAATAGGAACGCTGATATGTTAATCTCCACTACTTCATCTCTACCGTGTGATCGCCTAAAAGTAGCTTGTAGACCATGGTCCTCTCTCCCAAAAAGAAGAAGACCATGTTCCTTAGTGTGAGAGAATAAGGCAAAGTATGAAATGCGCACTGAATTGTATTGATACATTGTGCGGCCTTTATATAGGCGATTACAGATTACAATGTGCGGTGGAGAATCCATCCGCAGTTTACAGAGATTAGTTGAGATCCTGTGCATGCGGAGAGCATGCCGCACGAACTGTGACGTGCTGAGTCAGTTCCCTAAGACGTCAGTCAGGTTTGCTAACACTTAGGGAAGGAAAAAAGAAAATCAAAGCGGACCGTCTTCTCATCTTGCTTGAATTGTCTTCGTATGCACATGTGCGAATCCCATCCCAGCAGTCACATAGGTCAAAAGCATATACTACAAAAGCCAACCATGTTTATTCCTTAATCCCTTCTTCTTTGCCGTACACATTTCTTAGTTCCTTTGTGGCTCTTTCTCCGCAACTATATATTCCATGCATGCACAACTTACGCTTTATGCTTTACTGCCTACTTTAGATCTACGCATGACTAGGGCCAGGGTTGATTCTTATCTGATCTGCTGGATTCGAATATGTTCCTTGCTTGAGATGGGCACGCGTTCGATCGTAAACAACACCGACTACCACTGCCCGTATATCAGATGGTGGACTTGACCTACGACGACTAGAGTAGCCATGGCATCGGGCAACCCGGCACCAAATTTAAAGGCGTGCAGTTTGGAAGTCTTCCCCGGTGAGCACGCAAAGGCAGTTTGGAAGAACCGAAGATTCTTCTCAACGGAGGCAGCGCCAATCTACTCGTAGATAATTGCATAACTCCTGTCCCTACTCCCTAGTCGAGTCGTCATTGGCCATGGCAACAGGGTCATGTCGCATCGGATGGAGAAGTGATGTGCTTCGGGAACCCCGATATAACAATACATGATTTCTAATCTTTCTCGACAGTTTTTATCGAAGTGACCGACAGTTCTAACATTCTAGAGTATTTTCTTTGAGTGGCCGACAGTTTACCTAGAATAAATTGTATCTTTTCCGACAGTTTTAATGATTTACCAACAAACTCATTCCCAACAAGGTCATTCCTAACAATTTTAGAAGATATGTAACAAAATAACTACAAACTGTTGGCCATTACAAGATCTTGTAATCCTCCTGTGAGACGAAGCGCTCAAAGCCGAGCACCAGCGACCTTGGCAGACACTAAACGAGGCGCCCACCCATACATCATGAACCAAAACTTCTTATGGACCAACATCATCCAGCAGAAGGAAGAGGGATTTGGAGTCGGTCGTGCCGGCGAGCCTTCCCTTCGATCAGGTAGTAGGTGATGCACCAAAATGACCAAGAAAGAAGTACATGGTTTGTTTTTCGAAAAGTGTTGAAGGAAGGACCACTACTATCAATCATCTTTTCTTTGACTGTCATAATTTAAAAACTATTTGGAGGATAGTGAATGTTGCTACCAGGTTACCCCCACCTAGATCAGTTTCCCATATGTTAGGTAATTGGCTATCGGGGATAGATCTCAAAGAGAAAAGAACTATTTTAGTAGGGGTGACAGCCTTATGTTGGGCTATATGGTGATGTCAAAATGATTCAATTTTTGACAGTGTCAAATGTACTTCATTTATGCAGACTATTTTTAGAGGAACATACTAGCTGCGGTTTTGGGCTTTGCTGCAGCGTGATGAGACAAAGAAGAGACTTCGTGTAGCAAGATTATCTCTGAAGAGTATTGCCATCGAATTTTTTGCCAACAACGGATGGAAATTTAATAATAGACTTTGTCTTTAGCATTTTTTTTAACTCGGCTAAGAAGCTAAAATTTGTAATAATGAACGTGTGTTTACACAGAGGCCGGAACCTTTTCCATTTTCAAAAAAACAATGTTTTTTTGAAAAAAGTACATGGTATGTTGATCAGTCCATGTCCATCTATAATTTTGATAGAAAAATAACATGTTGAACTATTTTCAAATTTATAACTGTAAGTTTGGAATTCGGAAAAGCTAAAGATGAATGTTAAAACTGTTAGCATCCTATTGTCGTATATTCATATTCTTTTTTTTTTGGCGAGGGAGTCAAATATTCATATTCATTAGAGAGAGAGAGAGAGAGAGAGAGAGAGAGGCCCATGGGCAGGAGGGTCTGAAGCTCAAAAGCAGAGAAGCAAAAATGATTTGAACACGGAGTAGCAGAGAAAGAATAACTTAGAAAGAATGAATTTTCGGGTCCGTCAGCTTCCGTGCGGGCCTGTATTTTTCTTCGAAGTGCCACCGACGCTCACAGCTTTGATGCCTACCTACATAATGGCACAAATGTGCCCCAGATCGGCATTGAACATACAACAAAGCTCACTTACACACTGATCATCCCCAGGTCGTTGGTTCGCAGTTGCTACTTGCGAGTTGCGTCCTGGTGGTGAGGTGATGGCGGCAAACGCTGCGGTGGAGGCCATCGACGCCAGTCTGATGGTAGCCACACGCCGAGGCGACTGTCAGAAGATGAAGGACCTGATAATCGAGGAATCAAAAGAGAAGTCTTCCCCAGCGAGCATGCATCCTATGCTCAAAGCAGCGGCATGCAAAGGCAGTTTGGAAGAGCTTAAGTTTCTTCTCAACAGGGGACCCCTGCCTCGCCAAGAGCTTCGTGATCAGTTGGAGGCATACCCTGGAAACTCCAGCAGCAGAAGCTTGGCGGTGCAGCGAACTTCTGATATTTACATCGAAGAAGGTATGAGTGCAGCTTCAATTTTGGAGGGTGTTACCGTAGAGGGAAACACCGTATTACATCTTTTGGCTGCCAATGGGCGCGGTGATAACTTCATGAATTGTACTAACCTGATATATGGTGAGAACAATGCATTACTGTGTAACCAAAATTACAATGGTGACACGCCCTTGCATTGTACCGTGAGGGCTGGAAATTCCAAAAGGAGAAAACAGAGTCGAAGACCTCCTACAAAAGGAGAATAGTAGTAAGGAGACCGCCTTGCACGAGGCGGTCCGCATTGGAGATAATCACATCGTCAAAGAGCTCTTGAGGGCGGATTCACAATTGGCTAGATTTCCTGAAGAAGGTTCTTCAGCACTATACCTAGCCGTCTTGCTGGAAGAGGAAAGCATTGCACAAACACTATATGATGAGAGTGAACATAATATTCTCTCGTATACCGGACCAGATGGGCAAAATGCTTTGCATGCTGCGGTTTTGTGGCGCACAGGTACGTAGTAGATGCATCACTAATTCATTTGAAGTTTGTAATTTCCACCGAATCAATTTAGATCTGATCAGCACCTGAAAGTCTTGAACTTGCATTTTATGCCTACCCCTTGTGTATCTTCCATGTACTTCTTTTTTAACAGTTTTATTGTCCAAAATAATGTTCATTAGTTTTTTCAACATTTATCATTATGTTCTTAATCATATTTGACCAAGGTTATACATTAGGCAGTTGGCCAATTTCATAACAAAATTTTTCTGTATATATACGGTTCCAACTTTGAAGAATCCTCTATTTACATAAGATTTTTTTTACTTGTTTGCTCATCTATCAGCTTGTACTAACACAAAAAGCCCGTATGCAGGGATGTTAAAAATGCTATTAGAATTTAAAAAAAAAAAGCCTCACTTCAGAAGTGGACTGCAACGGGAGTACACCCCTTCACTTTTTGTCTAGTCGACCCAGAAGCATTCAAGTTGTCCCTAATCTCCTGTCCTTTTGTGTTTCACCTCCATCTCCATGGACAATATGATGTTACTCGACGCAAACCCAGCCGCATTGTATCAAGCAGACAACAGTGGAATCTCTCCTATACACGTCGCTGCCTCTGTCGGTGCAGATATAACCATCACCAGGTTGATCGACTACTGTCCAAGCAGCGCCGCCTTGCGTGATACAAGAGGACGAACATTCCTTCACATTGCGGCGGCTGACAGCTCAGGATGGAGAACAGTGGCGTTCGCTTGCCGAACTCCCTCATTAGCTTGGATTTTGAATATGCAAGACACTGATGGGAACACTGCTCTGCACTTGTCTATGTATTTAAAACGAGGTAGTACTCAATAAGATTTAGCTGAACAAGAGAGTAAATTACCTGAGTATGCTTCATTCCGCTGGGCCAATTGAATCTTGATATATCTAGAGGGGTATGTCCCTTCTTATTTGCTAAATTCAAGTGTACATGAGGACTGGAAAGTAGAGAACTAAAAGATCGAAGACAACCAACCCGTATAGCGCTTTTACAGTGGACCATGATACCAGTAGCCTTCAAGTATCATGGTAATAATCTAACCGTTCATTTGATTAGGCATTTAGGTAATTATACGTTACATCATGCCTTTAGAGATGATTAGGTATTGCGGGAGCCGTGGCCGCCGCCTGGCCATCTCCGCTTTTGTAGCAGATCGTCGCATGAATGTAGCCCTACAGGCTGATCAAACCCTTGCCGGCGCCGTCCGTCGTCTAGGTCGGCCATCTTGCTAGCGACCCATCGTTGAGTCGGTTCCCAGGCCATTGATGATGATGCATGTGGATTGTCTCTTTCGGTTAATCGAGGCTCTGGTCAGACTAAATTCGGATGGATCCGATCTGGGAGGACATGAAGCCCTGGTTGCAAATTAGTTATGAAGCTGCCGCTGGATTAAGCATAGGATCAGGTTGATCTCAACGTGAGAATCGCGCCGCCGCATGTGGCAGATGAATGGCATCCATAATCCTCCGCAGGCTAGATTAATAAATTGTTAATACTAAGATTTTGACTTTATAAAAAATAAAAGTTAACATTTTTACTATATTACCCATATGATACTCATGATACATGTATATGATACTTATGATACCGGTGGGACAAAAAGGTATCATTGTAGCGATCTTGACCGTAGGATGAAGAAAATGAACGGCATGCATCTATTTGGGTCTACCGTAAAAGTGCTCTAAATATATGATGATGTTTAGGGCAACAAATCTAGGTCAATTTGAGTTAAGTTAGTTGTCCTAAATGCCATATTTAAGAATGGAGGTAATATTATAAATATTCTCGATTGCTTTTTTGTTGTTGATAAACTTTTGTACACAGTACACAAAAGTGTGTACAATATCTCTTAGTTTCTCATATTTATTCGTTGGTTACGTTTCAGAACAATGTAGCAGTGATTCACATGGCACTAAGCCATTGCGGTGCTAGGTACGGAGGTTGTCGATGGGATCACTTTATGGAAGCATATACTAATGAAAAAGGGAAAGATTTTCGAAGTCAGGAACTGGAGAAGTTGAAAGATTCGACACAAACTCTGTGTATTGGCTCAGTTCTAATCGCAATGGTGGCATTCACTGCCACTTTCACCTTGCCTGGTGGTTACAGGGCTGATGACACCAATGGAGGCACACCAATACTAGCTGGGAGGTATACTTTCGATGCCTTCGTGATAGCGATCACATTAGCGTTCATTTGCTCTTCGGTTGGTACCATTGGCCTCATGTTTTCTGGATCTCCTATGATTGACTTCAAGAGCCGGCGAGTGTATTATGTCGTATCAGTAGTTTTCGTGTCAAGTTCCGTCACAAGCTTGACGGCTGCCTTTGCTCTAGGTGCATACATGGTGCTAGCTCCAGTTGCTCGTAAGACTGCCGTTGCAATCAGCGTGATGAGTCCTCTCGTAGTGATGTGCATTCACGTGGAATCTTTTCTAAAATGGGCTCTTCTTGCACGGCCACTATGCAGTAGGATCGGTCTGATCCCAGCTTTGATTATCATATCAGATGAGATAATTGGAAGGTTGCTCCTATTTTGCTGGCCTATCTTAGTCATATTTGGTTGGCCTGCAATCGCAAGGAACCACTAGCATTACAGATTGTGATAAAGGAATAAAATATAATACCGTTTATTTCAATCGATGCAAAAGGCATGAGCCAAAGATTTTATATTTCTAAACCTTGGTGTTTCCTCCATTCCTCTTGTATGTGAGATGAATGTACACTCCTACTTTACGTGGCTATTTGAACTCTGTAATTTTCAAATATGTTTCAGTCGTCTTATGCATAGACTCACTGTATATTTGCTTTACAACTGGATGCATTGTAATGTTCAAATAAAATGACAGTCTATGATTTGTTTGACGCATTCCCAACATTTAGTTCTCTAGTTTCGAAAAAATTCCATGTATTTTGAATTCCTTATCTCAAAAAAGTCCGACGTATATTACTTTGTCATTTAACACAGGTTTTGTCCACAAAACCACATGTTGGTTAGTTGGGTCCATCCATCAAATAAATTTACTCCTTTTATGTGAAGTCATTTCCAACTAATCACATTGAATTCCTTAGCTTGGCTTATGCACTGTTGTTATAGTGTTTCACAGATATTAGTCAAAAAAGAAACCACAAAATAGTGACTTATTCGGACTTATAGAACAATATAAGTACCAAATAAACCATACCAAATACACCCTAGGAATTTTATAGAACAATATAACCATCAAGCTTAAGCTCAAGTGACAAGAGCCAAAATAAGTTTGTATTTTGCCGAACCGAGACAAAAAGAAATGCGAAATCCCTACCAAGCAAGCCCCCAGCTCGTGGACTCGTGCTGTGCAGCGGAACCAAAGTACGGGAATCACTGGATAGAGCAACCCCGCTCCACCTTCCCACTCCACTCGAATGGCCGCCGCTCTCCCGCACTCCCACCTCCGCCTCCACCTCCTCCTCCCGCCACACCACACCCCCAACCCCTCCTCCCCACGCCGCCGCCGTCTGCCCATCCTCATCGCCGTCGCGCGCCTCCAGAACCCCACCACCTCGACGCACCCGGTGCTCCCGCCCCCCGCGCCGCCCCCCTCCGCCGCCCTCCTCGCCGCCGAGGGCGCCTCCCTCGCGCCGCGCCGGGAGCACCGCTTCCCGGGCTCCGTAGCCGCCCCTCCGACGCCCGCCGACCCCCCCCAGCACCCAGGCCGGCG
>LAPY01000217.1:92135-104106 GCA_000970635.1 Eragrostis tef
CCCCCCCGCCGCCGCCGTTGGAGAGGCAGGAGGAGGAAGAAAGAAGGTCGACTGTCGGATGGCTGCTTGCACGAATCTCAAAGCTGTCCGATTAAAAGGATCCCATCGGACGGGCTACATATAGGATCCACCCTCTGAATTAACGCTGTGTAGCCCAAACAAGAAGAGGCCCAAGCAAGCGAACAGAAGCTAACAGACCTGCAGGCCCATCAGACGCGATCAGTTTGTTTGTTTTTTGTTTGGGCCTCTGCTTACGTGATTGGACCTTATCCTTGGGTTTCAAGTTTAAGAACAGAAGAGAAGGAAATCCCCCGAAGACGCAGGGCAAAGAAAAATCGCCCTCGCTAGGAAGCGACGAAGCCCTAGCCCGGCCGTCTCCTACCCGTGCTATCTTCCTCCGGACAGTTGCCTCCGGATCGGACCGATCGGTGCCATGGCAATGCCCTACCTGGCCAGGAAGGTCGGCGCCCTTGGTCTTTGGCGGGCTTCGGGGGCCCGTGTGTCGCCGGCGGCGGGATATCGACCTCTCACCTCCAGCACCTCTCAGGTGAGCTCCCCTTCGTCTGCCCTGTGTCGATCGATCGGTTGATTAGTGCTTGCCTTCGGATTTTTAGCCTCGCGATTTGTTGTGCTGGGTCAATTGGCCCCGCTGCAGATCTGCCCTTTTCGGTTTGAGCAGTGACTTGTTCATCTGAAATTACATGTCAACTTGACAATGATCATTTACCGACATGTCTGCAAAATGTTAAAATTGACCGCAGCAAGAGCCTTACGCGATAGTTGGACGATTTCATTAGCATACTGTCCTGAATGAGTACAAAAATGCTCACCGCGCGAACAAGATCAGTTGATAGCTTGGGGATAAGGATCATGATAAACAATGGCTATCCGGAGCTATTAGACTTTCTTAGCAGGAGCTTTTCCTCCAGACGACAACAACAATATGCATGCCACTAGTATCCTTTTGCGGTCTACGTCTTAAGTACGTGCAGCAAAACTAATATGGCCTTACTCTCTGTATGAGATTTAAATATGTTGCCATTAGTTTGTCCTGTCATGATTAGAGGGGTTAGTATTTACTTGCACTTGGATAGGTACTTTAGTTCCCTGCACACTTCGCTGCATAAATTTTTCATCAAGTCAAACAATAGAACTGCTTTTTGGTTATTTCTACCTAAAAGTAATGTCGGCATATTGCAAAGAATTTCATAGATAGAACTTTGATAATAAGTTCAGAGCTGAATATATTGGATGTAACTAGATTGGAGTTATGTTGATAAACTATATTAGCATATTGCAGCTGTGTTCTCTTCTGAGTCCATAATGTCTAAAACCCAACTTGAACTAAGTGAATTATTAAGAAGCTACATCTTGATGTGAGGATTTGGATTTTAACGAAGAGGATCACTTACACGCTCTTCAGCTACTGTCCTTGAATGTCTAGTTTTTACTTGTACGCTGTGATCTCAGCATTTCCTTCTCAGGGTGTACGCAGCAACGGAACTGGTGTTGGTGCAAGGAAGAAGTTTCCAGACATTGCCCTGAAATCGCAGCTGAGAAGTAAGTCCCACAGTTATACGAATTTGAATTGAATGAATTGGTCCTTGAAACATTCATCTTTGCTGTACCTTTTGATAGGGAGGCTTTCAAGAAGTCAATAAGAGATGAGAAGATTGACAGGCTTGTTACAGTGGGGTCTAGTGCTGCTGGTATGGGCATCGGTCTGATGATGGTTGGATATATGCACTATGAGCAAAGGAAGCTAATCAGGGAAGCTAAATTTAGTAGTTAATCATCCTGAAGTTCGCCGGGTCATGCTGTCGGAGATTGGTAATGCAAGTTGATTGTGGATTGAGCTGCCGCTGCCATTATCGCCGCTACTGATATCATGAACGTCGCTGCCATTATCGTGGATTGAGCTGCCGCTGCCATTATCGCAATCAGACACCACTCCCATCCTCATGGAGTAAGAGCTGCAGATAGTTGATACCCATCGTGCAATAAATAGGATTGAAGAACATAACAGAGGAGCCGATTTTGATACCCAGTCGGAAACAATTTTAATCAAACAACGATGGATCTACGGTTGCTGTTGATGGCAAGTGAGCGTAGCGAGCAGGAAGAGCATGCAACCCGTAACATCTAATAAGAACTAAATTAAAAAATTAATCAGAAAATGCACTTTCAAACGATAAATATTCAAGACAATTCAGTAAAGAAAAAACAGTTGTGGCTAGCGCGGGCCATCTTGCTAGTACCACTAAAACGGACACCACAAGGGGTAATTCTTGTATTCCTTGTGTCTTGCCTTGGCGGCACCCAGCAGCGCGATGCGCAGCCACGTCGTCGCCTCCATCACCGGCACCCCATTCCATGCAATTGCAAACCCTGTAAGATCGATGCTTGCATTAGCTCAGTGAATTGTTATCACTGACGTAAGGCGACGGCGTGCGTGCGGAGGTGGTGCTCGAGCGTCTGGTTGGGCACGAACTCGTAGACAAGCAGCCGGTGCACGCCGGCGATGCGGCACTGGACGAGGGAGACGAGGTGTGCAATTCTGCATTGCATTCAGTATTTATTGCCATAATGCCGCTAGTGAAACCGGTTCCTTTTGCCTATGTTCTTCTATGAGAGGCGACGGATTCAAGAGATTCAGTGGTCAGGCAGGCAGTCAGGCTGCACTATAAAAGTTGCACGGGTAATAAATAAATTATGACACAAAAATTACTATGAAAAAAAATCATGTATAACAGAAAAGAGACACCAACGTTTTAGTTAACAGATTGCGGATATGAAATACACCGTAGGAACTACTCTTGTTTGCTCTGAAGCATTTTTTTCCTTTAATCATTTTTTGATAATGGAAAAAAAGAGCATCCCGGCCTTGGCCTTACTAGAAGGTTATGGCCGTCTTATTACATATTAGCAGCACATCCGTCTGCCCCCAAATCAAAATGATATATAGAACACACACCATAAAAACACTTATAGTTGTTTTTTAAGTTTAGTACCTACACTATTCAGCCAACCACCAAACATATGAGATATGTTATGGGGTGGTTTTAAATCAAAACAGAAATAAACTAGTTTCCAAATAAATCTAGCATAGTGGCAATCAATAAATAAGTGTTGAATAGTTTCATCCTTTGAACAAAAACAACATCTCTTACTACCATGCCAAATTGCGCATTGCTAGATTATCCTTGGTTAAGACTACACCCTTATGTAAATACCACATAAATATCTTAATCTTGAGAGGTGCTTTCGTTTTCCAAATGTTTTTGTTATGGATTATGTTACCATTATTCAAATGCGTTTGACGTTCTCCAACATAAACAACTCATCGCAATGCATCTGAACAACTGTTGCTTCAACACAGCTCTGAATATGCTCTTTATTCTTCGACAACTCCTTCACTTGCAGTGCAGAGACACTAGCTGGGTCAGGACTCAGGAGATGATCTTGTCCGCGATATCTTGTGACATCGAGAGAGGGACGTGAGCCAAGCCCGGAGCGCCGGTCACGATGACAGCTGCGGGGCGCAGCGCATGAACTGAACGGCCGGGGAGGGGTTAGGCGCCGGAGGGGGGTGTGCACAAACAATTCGGGAGACAGGTTAAAGATATGACAGGGGCAGTTTGGTCCAATTAAACGTGAGAAAAATGAACCAAAAAAAAAACGCAAGAGTCAATTGTTCTAAAAGAACTAGTAAAAAAGCACGTGCGCCACGCACGTGATCGAGAAAAACGCAACACTTGGCAGGACCTTTGTATCTTAAATTGAAATTTCAACACGCCTTTAATGGAATCTAAAGAAAAAGGGAGAATTGTGGTACCATTTATTTATACTAAAACACACCTTTAATCTTGTACGAATGGTACATGGAAAGCTAGTGCCATTTTATACATGAGCAAGACAACTATGAATACAATATGTTAGCCTCCTGGGGACCAACAAAAGAAAGGAATACCTAGACAACTTGTTGCAACCAATTATTACATCGCCATTCAATCACTGATTTGTCAAATGTATTAGGCAAATGACAGACCTATGGCTAAGTACACTTCAACTGAACACAACCATCACAACCATGAACTCAACACACATTTCGGTAAGACGACCATGGTACCGTCGTCAGCCTTTTATAGCATGGGACTATAGAATGGTCCAGAAATAGGGAAAAACATAATTTCAGCTTCAGTCTGCCGACAGTCACACAATAATTCAATGTGTCATCGTAAAATTAGAAAATTGCAAATAGGTGCAACGATGAAGTTTTACCTTGGGAAACCTTGCAATGTCTACCATAAGTGGCACAATAGCGTGTTGACTTGCTTCAGGTTTGTGTAAGAAATTCAAAAGACATGTGATGTCATCTGCTATATAGAACTGAAATGCAGTTCAGCTCCAAACCTGGATCAACAGATAGCTTATTAAAAATAGATTGTTATGTTTATGAGCAGATAAAGAGACTGTAAAATATACTGTCTCTAAAACACCAATGCTTATATTTTTTTTCATTGATGTGAATATTCATTCACACGACCTATGTGTTCGAGTCTTCGAGAAAAAGAAAAATATACATGAAAGAAGAAAATTTTGAGCGGTGAGGATGTGAAACATAGGACTTATTTTTCATCGAGGTCTTTGCACTTTCAACAAAGTATGAATGTGAGATTCACTTTATTTGCCAAATGTTAGCATCCTACAAGAAACAAGATTATTAACCAACAGAGCTAGCAGCTCAAAAAGAATACGAATGCCGCTGCCTTCATTAAAGATGGTATGGATTCTAGACTGGACAACAATTCAACTGAAAGTCACCTGATCGTTGCGGCACTTCGCCATTGACATAGTAGACTGGACACATAGATAAAGAATGTGGTGCAAAAAGATCAACAAATGCCATAAGCGTTCAATGTGCCTGTAGGAAGAGACTGTAAGAAAAATGGAGAATGAGATTCCCTAATATGTAGAATGAGCAGGTGAAGAGTTCCTAGCAAAAATGAATTTGACCAGTAAATTTGGAATTTGCATTGAGAAGAAAATCACCTAATGTAACTGGTGTGATAAAAAAAAACTCAAAGTGCTAAACCACATCCTATATCCCTCCCAAAATTACCTATTGTTCCCTGCCTAGCAGTGATGTTTGGGGTTGCTTTCACCCATAGTATATAGTAGTTCATAATATTAGAAATTCGTATTTTCAGAGTCTAGTGGCCAGAGTATTTTTAATTGAAGGGAGTGTTTACATTGAAAATATTGTTTGTACAGGGAACAAGGAAAACTCCATATTTATTTGAAACTTACGCCCCAAGATTACTGTATTGTAAAGGCTGCTACAAAAGTAACTCATAAGGAAATCAACTACTGATGTTTCAGATATGTTCATGACAGTTTAACGTCACCAATAATCAATAAGCATAGACATCATTAGCTCACCTTCAGAGGCCATCATCACTTCCAGAGTACAAGACATCACTCATCTTATCAGCAAAGGTGACAAATTATACCAGCCTATGAAAACCAAAAAGAGTTAATAAGATTTTAGAGACAAAACTAATCAACAGCAAAGAAACTTTCTAGCCAAATGTTGAAATCTACATTCGAAGATAGTGTTTCACTTTATTTAAACATCATGCAGCAGTAGTACCGTTTTGGCCATATTTTGTTTACCTTCAATGCTAATTGTGGGGTCCTTCCTGCTCATTGTGTTCCCTGTTGCAGATCAGGCTTGAGGAGGCCAGAGCACCGTAAATCAGGCAGCTACAGCCATTCTGTCAATGTATAAGGGATTATTTCAACACACCTAACCAAATAAATCTCTCAGCAAACACTGGTCTTAAACAACTGATCCATTGGCATGACAAAATAATAAAGAAAATCTAAGGAATCTTAAAGAAAACATCATACATAACTGAACTGCCTTGAATATGACATTTTCTCACTATATTCTTAGTATCAAATTAATTGATACTTCCCCAGCACAAAAATTAATTGATAATACAAGTTACTTACCATTTAACAAAAGAAAGAAGAAATTGGCCCATGCCTGGATGGAAATATCCAGTTGTGAAACACTGTTAGGGCATTGAAGTATAGGTATCACACTTGCAGGATACTCAAAAGGTAAGTCCGCAGTTTAATTATGCACGAACAATCCATTGCATCATCTGCATCTTGCATGTTTTTAACAGATAAAGACAAAATCGTGTTCAAGTTAACGGACATAAGCCACACTGCTGATGCATAAACAGCTGCACGAAGTCCAAATCAACTCTGCAGTTGGTTCAAAAAAAAATATCAAGCAGCTTACAGATATACATGTCGTGCACGATCTGTCAAATCATCTAATATAATCATCCAAATTAAACACATGCATACAAGAGAAGGGGACTGGAGCTACCTTTGGCTGGCAACCGATGAAGATGAACCGTGGGTTTCCTGATGATTTGCCGGCGCCGAACAAGCTGGATCGGATGGGGATGAACAGAGGTGGTGGTGTGTGGAGGCAGGCGTAGACGTCCGCATCTTCGTTGTGTCGCCTGATCGAGGCTGGGTCGAGCAGGTGGCGCTCCTCCCCATGCATCTCTGTTCCTGATCGAGGCTGGGTCGAGCAGGGTATATTCCTAGCTCCAGTGGTGGCCGGCGGCGCCAAGGGGAGGGGTGGCGGAGCTCCTCTTCCACATCCGGCAGCCCGCGACGGCAGAGGGACGTCGCCTTCTCCCTCAGCAAGTCCGCGCGGCGGAGGCGGCTCTTCTCTGGCGGGAGGCGGCGTTGCTCGTGCCGAGAGGAAGCTCGGCACGGTGTGGCAGGGCAACGCTCGCCGGCGGGGCTGTCTTGCGATGGGAGCAACTCCTTTGGGAGTACCCGCGCCAGGGTCCCGATCCGCGACGGTGCGGTGGCGGCGCAGGAGGAGTAATCGGGAGGAGGATATACGGGGAGGATGGAAAAGAAATCAAAGATGAAGGAAATCGGGAGCGTGAATTCTGGGAGGCCTAGGCGGGCGGGTAGGAAATTCGCCGAGTGAAAAAAAGCATCGTAATGTCAGGTTTTTTTCACACGATCTGACGATCGTCACGCTCAGAATGTCCCCTCCTCAGCTGTGGGCCCAGATTTGGTAGGATTGGATGGTAGATTAAATAAAAAGGTAAGTGTGTTAATCAACGGTGGATCAACAGGAGGTGAGGTAGAATCTGACAGGTCAAAACTATTTTTTTTCTAACTGGTTTTTTAAGGGTTTAGATTCGAAAGGCAATTAAACATCAAATTCCAAGACGAGCCCCTTATTCTGAAATTTCTTCAAAAACAAAGCCCTTGCCTCGCCGTCTCCTACGTACCCAGTGCCGTCTTCCTCCGGATCGGACCGATCAGTGCCATGGCGCTACGTTACCTGACCACGAAGGTAGGCATGCCCGGTCTTCGTCGGGCTTCGCGTGTGTCACCGGCGGCGGGATCTCGACCACTCACCTCATGCAGCTGTCAGGTGAGGTCCCCTTCGTCTGCTCTTGATCGATCGATCGGTTGATTAGTACTTGCCTTAGGATTGTTATCCTTGTGGTTGGTTGACGGTTGTACTTGGTCGATTTTAATTACCCGCAGCAGCGAATCTATCCTTTTTCTTGTTCATCTGAAAATTACATGTCAATGTAGCACACTGATCAATTACCGTCATTGCTGTAAAATGAAATTGATCACACGTATAGCGATATGCGGTAGTTGCCAAGGAAAACAAGGGGCGAGTCGTTGCATTGTTTGCATATTGTTCTACATCCATGTTTTCCTAAGCCGCGGAATTAAACTTCATTCAAATATTAAATAAACGCATCATCTATGCCTACAGCCGTTTAGTAAGTTTAAATGAGCGTTTCTGATTAATCGTCTATATATTTAAACAAATTAAACGCTAAAGATGGTCGACCAACTGTTTGGCGTTTACCATCTACTTTTTCATGGGTCTTTTTTTTTGCGACAATACTTTTTCATGGGTCTGAATCAACACAAAAACAAAGTCACACATACCGTATATGCACGAGTTTTTTTTAAATCTATGTGTGTGCCTCCTATTTACTAGCGCCTAAAACTAAAACTTCGACTTCCCTTAGTCTATTGCCACATAGAGCTCCTATGAGGTTCTCTGGAGAGAGGGCCAGAAAGGCGGTGAGAGGTGGTGATGTGCCGAAGCCGCTGGTTGCGGGTGGGGCTGGCGCCGGGGAGTTTGAAGCCGTACGTTTTCGCGATGGGGAAAGAGGTCGGAGGGTAGGTAGGGGCAGGGTGAGCTTGTGTGAAAGCGAGAAGGAATCGGCTTGAGGTTGAAGATGAAGCATGGTGCACCCCATTGAAATCCAAAGGTGCATGTGGTCAACTGAACAAAATCAATGTTTTTCAG
This sequence comes from Eragrostis tef, assembly GCA_000970635.1. Taxonomy (NCBI): domain Eukaryota; kingdom Viridiplantae; phylum Streptophyta; class Magnoliopsida; order Poales; family Poaceae; genus Eragrostis; species Eragrostis tef. Next base: position 100,525 of record LAPY01000217.1, read on the forward strand.
GAACCTAACTAATTAATGGTTGGTTCTTTTCGTAAAAAAAACCACATCAGCATACGCTTTGTCAATCAAAGGTTGTGAACATGGAACGGAGTGAGAGCTAATGGTGATCTGCTATAGTATATCCCCTAAGCAGGAGCTTTTCCTATACATGCAGAATGATATGCATGACAAAGTGATAACCAACCATTCTTTGGTGCTGCAAAACTTATACGGCATGCATTTGCTGCCTGGAAGATTTCAATTTGTTGCAGCTGGTTTGTCCATAGGTTAGAGTTTTTTTTTTCAATTTGATCTGGTGACTTTTGTTGCACACTCAAGCTGCTGTTGAAATTTTCATCTTTTTTTTTTATTTGAGTGAAGTAATATATTGGTCATCCTAGTAATAAAAAAATAAACAGTATGCTTTTTTTGTGCATAGAACAAAGAATTCGTGATATATGTGCATTTGTTGGACAAGCTACTAAACCTCATCAGCAAGGTCTAAGATGAAAAATGTAGGACGTGTGATTTCGTTTTTAAACAAGTTTTGAAGTTATCAAGTTACAACCATCTTGTCATCATAATCCATAATTTCTGAAACCTAACTTGAAGCTGTCCCTGGATGTGTGATTTCGTTTTTAAACAACGAACACGCATCTCATCCTGTCTTTCTTTAATCCTAGGGTGGAGCAAATGGTGCGGGAAAGGAGGTTGATGAATACATAGCTAGACTGAAAGCTGGATTCGAGGCCCAGAGGTATAGAACGCACCAGAAGTCATCCTTTTGTAGATTTAATTCAACTACATTTATCCTAACTTCAAGACGCATTTGCCGTGTCCTTTTTGATAGGGAGGCCTTCAGGAAGTCTGTAAGGGAAGAGAGGAGGGGCAGGCGCATAATGATAGGATCTGTTGCTGCTGGTTTGGTCACCGCAATGATAATTTGTGAGTATCATTGCTAAGGAAGATCAGGGGAGAAGTATTCACCCTGTTCGCCTGGCTGTTTTGCAACAACTGTTTTGCAGTAGCTACAGTGTTTCAGTTATTTCTTCTGTAGCCGCTACAGGCTACAGTGTTCGTAGTTATTTATCTGCAGCCGCAGCCGCAGCCTTGGTCATCCTAGTAATAAAAAAATAAACAGTATGCTTTTTTTGTGCATAGAACAAAGAATTCGTGATATATGTGCATTTGTTGGACAAGCTACTAAACCTCATCAGCAAGGTCTAAGATGAAAAATGTAGGACGTGTGATTTCGTTTTTAAACAAGTTTTGAAGTTATCAAGTTACAACCATCTTGTCATCATAATCCATAATTTCTGAAACCTAACTTGAAGCTGTCCCTGGATGTGTGATTTCGTTTTTAAACAACGAACACGCATCTCATCCTGTCTTTCTTTAATCCTAGGGTGGAGCAAATGGTGCGGGAAAGGAGGTTGATGAATACATAGCTAGACTGAAAGCTGGATTCGAGGCCCAGAGGTATAGAACGCACCAGAAGTCATCCTTTTGTAGATTTAATTCAACTACATTTATCCTAACTTCAAGACGCATTTGCCGTGTCCTTTTTGATAGGGAGGCCTTCAGGAAGTCTGTAAGGGAAGAGAGGAGGGGCAGGCGCATAATGATAGGATCTGTTGCTGCTGGTTTGGTCACCGCAATGATAATTTGTGAGTATCATTGCTAAGGAAGATCAGGGGAGAAGTATTCACCCTGTTCGCCTGGCTGTTTTGCAACAACTGTTTTGCAGTAGCTACAGTGTTTCAGTTATTTCTTCTGTAGCCGCTACAGGCTACAGTGTTCGTAGTTATTTATCTGCAGCCGCAGCTGCAGCCTGCCGAACAGTCTGATTATTTACACCTCGGGTTTGCTTGTCCGGTTATGGCACTGTAGTGGAAGTTGGAACTCTGCGCGTTTTACATAACCCAATCAGTAAAACAACAACTTTGTCGCTGTCATGCGATTTATTGTATGGTTCTATTCAGGCTACTTAGCACTGTAAGATTTTGCTAATTCTCGTAGCTTGCTTGCAGGGACCGTGCCTTTTGGGTGATGTGCCTTGTATGTACTCCTGCATGTCAGCATGTGAAACTTGTTTGCTCATGTTAGACCGAGCCTCTCCAACTCATCTGTCTATATATTCGTAAAAAGATGCCATGCATTTCAGCTGAGACTTCAATTTCAATCGACTCTGGCAGCAACATTCGCTCAAATAGAACGCTCCAACACGCACAAGAACACACACCGCACGTAGTCAGTGACAGCAGGCATCAAGCCGCTCACCGGCGAGCTTGACGTCGCCGGTCATCCTGGTGGCTGGAGGCGGCGCTGCTGGCCGGCGACGGGTGCCCGAACTCGGGGATGGACCCAGGGTACTCGGCGCTGTACTCCGGGCTGGGCAGGGCCGCCTTCCGGATGCGCTCCATCTGGGCCGTGTACGACCCTGACCCGTACTCCGAGCCCGACCCGGACCCGGAGCCCGACCCCCCGAACGCGACGCTCTGCCCCGGCCGCACGCCGTCGTTGAAGTCCTCCAGCGGCATCTCCCCCTGCAGCGCCTTCACGATCTGGCTCATCTTGGGCCGCCGCCGGCCCGCGTGGCGGATGCAGGCCGCGGCCGTGGCCACGAGGCGCGCCGCCTCCACCGGGTCGTAGTCGCCGTCCAAACGCGGGTCGATGATTGGGTCGTAGTTGCCGTCGGCCAGGGCGCGCGACAGAGCCACCCGCGCCTGCATGCAGAGGCCGGGCATTACATGTTTGTGTGTGTGTGTGTGTGTGTGCAATACAGAGCAGAGCAGAAGCAGAGGTATCAGTCAGTTCAGAGTATCTTCTTACCCAGTCGACGAGGCCGTCCTGGCCGTACGACGAGCGGTCGCCGGGGCGGCGGCCGGTGAGCAGCTCCAGCAGCATGACGCCGTAGGAGAACACGTCCGACTTCTCTGTCAGCTTCCCGCTCGACGCGTACTCCGGTGCCAGGTACCTGCAACCTCAAAATTCAGATATTCAGGTGCCCATTTCAGTCGCAGTTTTCTCTGATGCTGCGGCCATTAGTTTCTGGGTTTCCAGCGTGTCTCGCCGTGCAAGTGCAACCATACATACCCGAATGTGCCCATGACACGGGTCGACACGTGCGTGTGGTTGACGTTCGTCAGCTTGGCCAGCCCGAAATCAGCAACCTGAATGCACAACGCAGCAGCTCGTCGTCAGAAGAAAATGAACAGCAGAGCAGAGAAACAGAGCTCCAGCGATTTTCAGAATGGTTCGGCTCAATCGCTTTACCATAGCCTCAAAATCGTTGTCCAATAGAATGTTGGCCGACTTGATGTCGCGGTGGATGATCCTCGGATCACCTGAAGATAAACAAAGACAAAATTCACATCAAAGAACGCTGAATAAATAATACAGACCACACAACTTCTGAAACACTACCACTGAAAACGAACACCAGAACCGCCAATTCTTACATTCCTCGTGCAGGTAGGCGAACCCCTTGGCGGCGCCGATCGCGATGCGCAGGCGCACGGTCCACTCCATCACCGGCACCCCTTTCCCGTGCAGGTGGTGCTCGAGCGTCTGGTTGGGCACGAACTCGTAGACGAGCAGCCG
>LAPY01000217.1:104821-116184 GCA_000970635.1 Eragrostis tef
GCTGCCGCCATGAGTGGATTGTGTCGACAGGCGTCTCGTGGTGTGCGACGGCGGCGAGGAGGTGGTGGCTGGCGAGGCAGAGCAATCTGAAGACATGGTGCGGATTGGGGGATTGGAAGAATTGGGGGAGCTTGCCGTACGGAACATGTGGTGATTAGCCGTGCGATATGTCCTGTTTCACCGATGTAAAGAATCTGCCAATAAAAGGATGAAATGATCAAGTGGGACAAAACAATTGCAGCGGGAAAGCTGGTCGAATTCGGCAAGTTTTAATGCCATTCTCTGTCTTGTTCACAGCGTTCGGTAGAACCGTTGAGGCAAGAAAAGAGACCGAATTTCACCCATGTTTCTTTCAATTCAGGCGGGGAGGAAAAAGAAGAAACGAACAAGCATGTCGATGGTAAAAGGCCACCAAATTGGTCTCGAAATCGAATTAAACGGACGAAATTATATGAGAACCACCAACCTGCATGAACCGTGACGGACGAACGAGGAAACCAGAGGAGCAGGGAGATCAATTCAAAGGCGAAGCTGCTATCCTTCTTGCCAGATGAGAAGGGAAAGGTCAATTCGAGCAGCTGGACGGACAGAGACGCTGCCCTGCACCCGGCTGCGACGCACGCGAGCTCGCCCCTCTCCTTTCCCCTTACGAGGAGGAAGGAGGCGAGCAGGGGCAGGAGAAGATTGGCAACGCCACGGCCGTGTTCATGGCGGCCTAGGGGGCCCTCACCGAGCGCAGCGGCCAACCGGCTCTTGCTATTTTCGCACGCTCCTTGATGCCAAACGGCCTGAATGCCCGATTCGTGCCTGACGGAGCAGAGCAGCAGAGAGAACATTCTTTCTGTCGCGTGATGGCGTTGCCCTGTGCTCATGCCGCGTGCGTGCGTGCGCCTGATGACGACAAGCTAGTACTTGTTCGTTTGGATGTTTGCTGTCCTGTACGCCAGCTCAGCTGGCGCTACTTGCTTTCTTTCCACCGCGAAAAAGCACCTTTCGACGACCCTGATTCGTCGAGGAGTTAGTAACTGCTATTTTTGTGCAACGTTTCGCCGCCTCTGCCACTTTCGGGAGGGCAGCGGTCGCCGGTGGAAGTATGGAATCTGGCATGCCGTGCGTGCAACCTGAAGCGTTCTTGATAGAGAGACTTTGCAGGCAAGCCCTTGGTTTTCAGAGATATCATGCCTAACGGTTATGTGTGGTTTCTTATTCTCAATGCTCTTTGCTTTTAAATTTTATGATTTCAAAACACGACTTCGTGATACTTTTGATCATGTAAATCTGATTATGACCTAACAGGACCAACAAAATTTATCTCGCATCGGTATAATATTTTATCCCCTCCTACATAAAACAAAAGTAAAATATCTTAGAAAATTTGTATCCAAATTCGAACTAGGAAGGTCTCTTAGGACAACGACGATACTTTTGTATTGTAAGCTCCCGTGCAAAGCGTGTCCTATAACAGATAGAATGAGCAATGAATTACCTATATGTCCATTTCTTCTTTGCGTCTTATGCAACACCAGTATATGACTTTGGAATCTTTGACAGAATCGAAGAGAAGTTCTAGTTATGCGATAACGCAATGCTAATAAAAGGCCAATAATATCTATATGTAAATGAATTGTATGTATTTATTTATAGAAACTAGCATTTCGCATGTGCATGGGCCATGGAAGGAATCCATTTGTCCCGGTAGCGTGTTGGGCTCTTGGACTTTTCTTGTTAGATGGACTAGAAAACACATTAAAATAGGCTTGGCTAGGGCCGACATTGCACGCTTAATATCATAATAAAAAGCCCATAGTGATGCAGTTACCTGGTCAAGTGTGTCGTCAAGAACCAATGCATGCCTAAATCTCATTATTATATCTAAAGGCCATGATATATCTAGGCAAATGTATCTCAATGACAAGTCTGCGATTGGGCCATAGGATGGGTCAAAATGGGCTTGCATTGCTCACGGTGCTACGGTACTAGAACATCTAGTTGCGTGGCCACTCCCCCTGGCTAGACTAATCGCTTATGTACCTGGGTATTCAGATGTATCCACAAGCGTTAATGATGTCATATCTTGCAAAATTCTGACTAAATGCATAAAACCACAATACAAACGCATCCAGTTGGATGCGACCGCCCTGTTTAGACTCGTCGGTGATGTATATCGGTATTCAAATGTATCTTCAATGTATCCACAAGCGTCAATGATGCATACCTCGCAAAATTCTGACTAAATGCATAACACATCAAATACGAACGCACCCGGTTGGATGCGATTGTATTTACAACTCGTATCGTCATTGCAACCACTAACATAAATGCGTGAATAAAAATGTCAATATCACCCTAAAAATGTACATATTTTTTATGATACGATAACGACTAAGACAATATTTGTACACACACATACAACAATTTGTTAAGCAATGAAAAGCTAAAGAAATAAACGATCTCACGAGAAAAATATGATCTAACAAAACAATTAGCTCGAAATCAAGGGGCCTGGGCGAAAAAAGCTCTCCTCCGGAAGCGTGAGCCGTGTTCTTGCGTCAGGTTTTTTATCCGCCCGGAAGCTGCAGCCCCACCTTCCCTTCGCTCGCTCGCTCCCGCATCTCTCTGCTCCCAAACCTCCGAGACCTGCCCTAGGGTTTTCGCCGCCGCCGCCGCCCATGGACGCCGCTCCGGACCGCGCCAATGCCGACCTCAGCCGTCGCCTCGCCGTCGACGCCCCTCCCACGCCCCAGATCTTCAAAGGTACCCGCTCGTCCTCCGCCTCCTCCCTCCTTCGATCCGCAAGGAACCCTAGCTTCCCGCCGCTGCGCGGATTGTTCCGATTCGGTTCTCGTTCGGTCGTTCGATTCGCGGCTTAGGTTCTGGATTTTGGGGGGTTTGGGCGACCGTTGAGTGGCGCTGCTATTATTGCCGGTGTTGGGTTTGTTGTTGGACCACTAATGCGTGGTGGCGTCAGATACGTACAGATGTGTTAAGGATGGTGCATAGGCAGTTAAGTGCGTTTGGCTTCGATTTGGGTGGGTGGGATGCAATGTTCAGGTTGTCCTCTGTTTCTTACTTTGAGGCGTCTGATTTGACTGATTGGATTCGTTTCAGGGAGTTCCAGTATATTCGTTCTTGTTGTTGATACTTGTAAATATCCTCTTCACAATGTAGAGATCTTCGTTTTTTGTGTCGATTTATTTCCACTAGTGTCACACCTATATGGACGTCTCCTTGAATAATTTCTCTTTGTGGCAATGATGATGTGTGGTAATATTCCTGACTTGCTAGATGTAGCTGAACATCAGTGGCCCATCCCTGTTAGACTGTCACTCTATGTAGCTTTGCGTGGGACACTGTGTATTATAGCTTGTGTCAGTGTTTATTTGTTCAGACTTGTGTACAGTATCCTCAATACTCTTCTTGGGATTATGTTACAGTTTATGGTATTGTTGTGTGGTAGAAGAAGTCGGTTGACTTTAGAACATACATATAATCAAGTTACTTTCGTTTATGTTATACCGCTAATACTTGCATGTTTGTTTTGTCTATCTAGTGATCTTTTTTATTTATTTATTAACCATATTGAACTTAAGAACATATGAGAAACCTACTTCATCAGTAAATTGTCTATTCTGTACTCTGAGACTTATGCGATATTTTCTTGTCATCATAGCTTGTTTCCTGTTGTATTGATGGTATATTTTGGTCGCTGCAGAGAAGCAAGGCATGGATACTGAAATTCCCCTTTCTCCTCAGTGGCTTATGAAGGTGGGAGAAAACAAGGTTAGTCATACCGTTACGACAGTAGCTTGACTTATGCACCTGGAAATCGTATTATTATTATCATACACGGTGATTGCAGTAATACCATGTTGGTTTGGTGTATATTAGTCTCAGTTGTTTGCTCGTTTACACTGCAGTGGTGATTTATATAATTATTCGTTTATTGCAGGATCCTACTTCACAGGGTATCAGCTCAGATGGTGCAAAGACACCAGGGAATGGTGAAGACCCAGGCTTAAGTGCAAAGAAAAAGGATGTGTTCAGAGCGCCTGTGGTTGATGTCGGTGGAGCCGCTGGAGGGAGACAGACAAGGAACACGGTGATACACGCAAAGCGGAAAGATGGTCAGATGACTCCTCCAAGTTTTCTGTGGAGGGTCGTCGTGCTCCACAGGAGCGCTGGGGTGATTCCAATAACAAGGAAGGCAACTATGACCAGCGCCGTGAGAAGTGGAGTACACGTTGGGGTTCCAATGATAAGGAGTCTGAAAATTGGCGTGACAGGTGGGGTGATTCTGGCAAAGAGGGTGATGCTGCTTCCCGTATGACAAGGACTCTGAAAGGGATGACAATATGTCTCGTTCATGGAAATCTAGTTATCCTCTTGGCCGCGGGCGGGGAGACGCGCCTCAGTATCCCTCCCAGGCTCCACAGAAATCATCTACTACTTATGGATATGGTAGAGGGAAGCTAGACAATGAGATTTCAAATCTTCAAAGTTCTCGTGTGAAATTCGCATCTGGTGCAAGTGCAGTTAGTAGTGGATCTTCACGGCCATTCCAGCTTGGTCTGCTTTCTGACCGACCTGGTGGTGCATCAGGAGATCGCTCGGCATTCAGATATAGTAGGATGAAATTGCTTGACATATACAGAACTTGTGACCTTACTAGCTTTAAGGTTCCTGTTGATAGCTTTGAAGAAGTCTCTGGGTTCATGCCAGAAGAGGCTTTGGAACCATTAGCACTATCTGCTCCTGTTGGTGAAGAAGCGGTAATTATGCTATTATTTCTCAAGTTAAAGGATCTTATTTCATTCTACAGAAATGTCCATATCTCACAATTGGATTGCATTTGCAGGCTCTTCTAAAAGCAATTGAGAAAGGGGATATTGTAAACAGTGGTGTCCATCAGGCCTCTAAAGATGGTTCTGTTGGAAAAGGTAACCTTGATGTGATGCCATCAAATTACTAAAACAATTTTACAAACACAACTTTATTTGCCTTGTAAAATACTAACATATAAATATACTGGATATTTTCTCACTTAGTTATTGTCTGCCAAAACAATTTTACAAATACTAACTTTATTTGCCTTGTGTGAATACTAACATATAAATATACTGGATATTTTCTCACTCAGTTATTTTCTAACTTTCTGCAGCTGGTAGAGAGGATCAACCAGGAGGCAATGAAGATTATAAAGGAGACACCCTTGGAAGTCTCAGGGGTAACATAGTTTGTTTCCACAGATTTGTTTTTTACCCTATGTCACATAGTTGAACAAATTTCTAAGTATTCAGATTTGATTTGGGTCCATGAATATATTTTTTGTTTGTTATAAAATATGTTCTTCGATAAGTCTCAGGAGTTAAACAGTTAACAGTTTTATTTTTTTATCCCATGTCACAATTGACCAAACTTGTGAGCATGGTGAGGGATTTATATCCTTGTTAAAGTATGATAAATCTTTGGGGTAACATATTCACTGCTTCCACAGTTTTGTTGTTTACTGAGTGTCACACATTTAACCAAACTTAAAGTGATCATCCTAAGGATAATTGCATCCACATATAGCTTTATCGTTTGTCAAATATTGTGTTGAAACTTAAAGAATCTTTCATGCTTGTGTATTTTCCTTTCAAACATACTTTAATCTGTTGCTTGGTGTGGCTTCATGTTCTTTCTTTACAATAAGTTAATTGGCGCTGTAGTTTAAAAATTTATTTTCTAGTTTTGGTAGAAAATATTTCACGTATATGGTCCTTCAATATACTTGGAAAATGAGAATAGAATATAATAGAAACACAACTAAAAATGGTTCCAATTGTTTATGAATTCATTTGGTGATATTCAGATTTTTTTTTAGATACATATAACACTGGTGAACTCCTTTGTTTCGTTTGTTACGGTGAAGTTCTGAGATTTGAAGCTTGCAATGTGTTCGTTAACCCGAAATATATTGATCTTTGATAGGTGTTCCTGGTAATATGGACTTGCCAGGCAGAGGAGAATCCTTGCGTCATGGGGCATCTACTTATGTTGTTCCAGAAAGATCTCAGATTGCTGGAGAACATCGGCTTGGACCATCTTCTGAATTCGGACAGCAAGCACCCAGTTTCTTAAACCAAGATAGAGCTGTTGGCATGGCGAGAGTGGATGCCTTCGCTAACCCTATCCAGCCTCATCCTAATCCAGAAAGCCTCTCCAACATTATTAGCTGGTTTGAGGCTGGTTATTTTGGTATTGATTTATTAGTTCGTGTTGTTAATGCACCCCCTGATACTCCGTTCTTAATGCTTGGTGATGTTATGCCTCACCTGCGAGCAAAGGCAAGACCACCACCAGGGTTTGCTCCTTCAAAGCCCAGTGATATGCTAGCCCTGGAGACTCCATCCACGGGAAAGTTTGCCATCTCCAGTGATGTGCATACTGGATCAGCTGCTGCTGGAATTGTCGACAGTGGGTCTAGGAAAGATAGTGCGGTTGATGCTCAGAATCGTTTTCTGGAGTCACTTATGTCGAATAACATTCATAATCATTCGGCGGCTATGACTATGACTGGAGGTTAGTTAATGGCAAGTTGTATTTGAGCTCTGTTTTTCATTTTGTTTTTGGTGGGGTCTGTTCTTAACTCTTTGTTACCAATCATCCGCACCTTACCCAACACTGTTTTCTTTTGAATCAGGTAGCGGTACCTTTGGCAACATTGCTTTGGGCGGAGGTGATAGTGGGAACAACATGAATTACCTTTTGGCACAGAAAGCACTTTTGGAAAGACAAAATTCTGCGCAAAACTCTATTCCCATAGAAGCATCTATCCTACATTCAAAATTGCAGCCACCCATGGCTGATCCATCCCGCCAATCGTTGCAATCTCAGAATGTTGATTTGCTTGCCATGCTGCATTCTAAGGAGAAGCCTCAACTACATTCTGGTAACTCTGGGTTACCACTATGGTCCAACTATCCTGAAGCAAGAAACCTTAATCCTAACATGCGTGGTGTAGACCTCAACCAAGGGACACTTAATGCGCGCCAAGATCTGCAGAACTCTCAGAATGTTGGTATTGGTGCTCAACAGCACAGCTTCATGCCACAAAATCGACCCACATTGGCTGTGCCACCTGAGAAGCTGCTTGCCGAGATATCTCAAGATCCACAACTCTTAAATGTGCTTCAGCAGCAGTATCTGATGTCACAACTGCAGATGCAATCACAGCCACCATTGACACCTCAGCCTCAGTCTCAACTCTCGATTTTGGACAAGATGGTACTGTTCAAGCAGCAGCAGCAGCAACAACAACAACTCCAACTGCAGCTTCAGCTAGAGCAGCAACAGAAGGCATTGTTACAGCAGCAGCACCTACTTTCTCACATGGTACCTCAGGGACATACCAGTCAGCAGCCTGATGACTCTTATGGACCAAGGCATCCTTCTGTGGCGTCTGGAGATTCGTTGAATCTTGGTCTTCGAAGAATGCAAGAGGGTATGCAGGTGGGTCAACAATCTAGTCAGTCAATTATGAACATGGGAGATAAGGATGGCATAGTTTGTTCCCAAATATCTTCAGCTACCCTGCCTTTGCCTCATGAAATTGTGAGTTCAGTTTCTAAAGAAGGCCTTTCTCGTCTTCAGATGCCAGAAGTTTTTGCAAATGTTGACCCACAATCGAAAGCAACTATGGTAAACCCGGCGTTGAATAACTATGAGCAGTCTGTTAATCTGCAGGAGGTTAAATCTAGTGAAGTGTACACTGGAAATATGAAAGCTGAAACTTCTGAAAAGATAGATTCTGGAACGATTGGGGTCCCAGGGGAAGCTTCTAAGGATTTTCCTCAACCACCAGTGGCTCAAATATCAGATAGTGCATCATCTGATATTTCTAAACAGGTCCAGGAAATCAAACTTTCTTCAGAAGATGCTCCTGATGAAGTAAAAGTTGCTGATACACAGGAGACAAAGAAATCAGAAAAGAAAAAGAAGCAAAAGAAGAAACAGGCTGCTGCAGATGCTGGAAAAGGAGTGTCCAAGACAGTTTCTGCCCAACAGTCAAGGCAGGAAACTGTGGTTGGTAATTCAGATATTGGTGGAACGAAACATGATTTACCAGACGATACAGAGGAACTCTTTTGGGGGTCGCCTGTCAGAGTAGAAAATGATGTACCTCCCAAAAACCTTTCCGAGGAATACAGCACTAACAATGCTGAATCTGAATCTGATCCTCATGCTGCGGCAAACCAGCGAGCATGGAAACCTACCCAGGGCCCCAGACCTAAATCACTGCTGGAAATTCAAGCTGAGGAACAACTGCGAGCACAGAGGGCATTAGCTATGGAAAGTGCTAAGCCAGCCGTGCCAGCGGCTTCAGTACCTTCAATTCCTTGGAATGGCATGGCAACATCTTCAGAGCAACATTTTGGGGGTGCAAATAAATCATTGGCAGGCATGGAAAGTGCTGGTGAAAGGAATAAGAGAAGCCAGTTGCATGATTTGCTGGCAGAAGAAGTTTTGGCCAGGTCAAGCATTGCAGAAACTGAAAACATAAGCAATGCCAGTGATGCATTTTTTCCACCTCTGTCAACTTCTGCTCAGCCTAATGCTTCTGCACTTGATGATAATGATTTCATTGAAGCTAAGGACAAGAAGAGCAAAAAGAAGGCAACAAAAACTAAAGGTTCTACTGTGAAAGCACCATCACCTGTTGGGTCCTTTGATCCATCACCATCAGCTATTGCTGTGCCTGCTGAAAAGGGGTCCTGAAGCAAGAAACCTTAATCCTAACATGCGTGGTGTAGACCTCAACCAAGGGACACTTAATGCGCGCCAAGATCTGCAGAACTCTCAGAATGTTGGTATTGGTGCCCAACAGCACAGCTTCATGCCACAAAATCGACCTTCATTGGCTGTGCCACCTGAGAAGCTGCTTGCTGAGATATCTCAAGATCCACAACTCTTAAATGTGCTTCAGCAACAGTATCTGATGTCACAACTACAGATGCAATCACAGCCACCTTTGACACCTCAGCCTCAGTCTCAACTCTCGGTTTTGGACAAGATGTTACTGCTCAAGCAGCAGCAGCAGCAACAACAACAACAACTCCAACTGCAGCTTCAGCTAGAGCAGCAACAGAAGGCATTGTTACAGCAGCAGCACCTACTTTCTCACATGGTACCTCAGGGACATACCAGTCAGCAGCCTGATGACTCTTATGGACCAAGGCATCCTTCTGTGGCGTCTGGAGATTCGTTGAATCTTGGTCTTCGAAGAATGCAAGAGGGTATGCAGGTGGGCCAACAATCTAGTCAGTCAATTATGAACATGGGAGATAAGGATGGCATAGTTTTTTCCCAAATCTCTTCAGCTACCCTGCCTTTGCCCCATGAAATTGTGAGTTCAGTTTCTAAAGAAGGCCTTTCTCGTCTTCAGATGCCAGAAGTTTTTGCAAATGTTGAGCCACAATCGAAATCAACTATGGTAAACCCGGCGTTAAATAATTATGAGCAGTCTGTTAATCAGCAGGAGGTTAAATCTAGTGAAGTGTACACTGGAAATATGAAAGCTGAAACTTCTGAAAAGATATATTCTGGAACAATTGGGGTCCCTGGGGAAGCTTCTAAGGATTTTCCTCACCCACCAGTGGCTCAAAGATCAGATAACGCATTATCTGATATTTCTAAACAGGTCCAGGAAATCAAACTGTCTTCAGAAGATGCTCCTGATGAAGTAAAAGTTGCTGATACACAGGAGACAAAGAAATCAGAAAAGAAAAAGAAGCAAAAGAAGAAACAGGCTGCTGCAGATGCTGGAAAAGGAGTGTCCAAGACAGTTTCTGCCCAACAGTCAAGGCAGGAAACTGTGGTTGGTAATTCAGATATTGGTGGAACGAAACATGATTTACCAGACGATACAGAGGAACTCTTTTGGGGGTCGCCTGTCAGAGTAGAAAATGATGTACCTCCCAAAAACCTTTCCGAGGAATACAGCACTAACAATGCTGAATCTGAATCTGATCCTCATGCGGCAAACCAGCGAGCATGGAAACCTACCCAGGGTCCCAGACCTAAATCACTGCTGGAAATTCAAGCTGAGGAACAACTGCGAGCACAGAGGGCATTAGCTATGGAAAGTGCTAAGCCAGCCGTGCCAGCGGCTTCAGTACCTTCAATTCCTTGGAATGGCATGGCAACATCTTCAGAGCAACATTTTGGGGGTGCAAATAAATCACTGGCAGGCATGGAAAGTGCTGGTGAAAGGAATAAGAGAAGCCAGTTGCATGATTTGCTGGCAGAAGAAGTTTTGGCCAGGTCAAGCATTGCAGAAACTGAAAACATAAGCAATGCCAGTGATGCATTTTTTCCACCTCTGTCAACTTCTGCTCAGCCTAATGCTCCTGCACTTGATGATAATGATTTCATTGAAGCTAAGGACAAGAAGAGCAAAAAGAAGGCAACAAAAACTAAAGGTTCTACTGTGAAAGCACCATCACCTGTTGGGTCCTTTGATCCATCACCATCAGCTATTGCTGTGCCTGCTGAAAAGGGGAAGTCAGCCAAGCAAGCACAACAAGAGTCAGAAATATTACCGGCCCCGCCAAGTGGTCCATCCTTTGGAGATTTTGTACCTTGGAAGAGTGATGCCAACTCTGTGCCTGCTCCAGCATGGTCTAATGACTCTGCAAAGACACATAAGCCTTTGTCTTTGAGAGATATTCAGAGAGAGGAAGAAAGGAGATTGGGTTCTGTCAAGCAACAAGCACCCCTACCAACTCCTTCTAAGTTGCCCATGAACCAAAAAAATCATGGGAATGCTTCTTGGCAAGCATCTGGATCATCTCCATCAAAGACAGTCGCCCCTGTCCAAATGAGCTCCAACATTCCCAGTCGTTCCAAGTCAAGTGCTGAAGATGATTTGTTTTGGGGCCCTTCTGAGAACTCTAAACAAAATAAGCAGCAGTACGTATTGCAATGACTTTGAATTAAGTCGGTTACTTTCTGTGTTATTTTATGGATATTACTACTCTTTTCCCCTTGATTTCTAAACCTTTAAGCTAAATTAGTGATGAAAGTTAAACTAAATTAGCATGTTGTGATTGAACTCAATATGGTTTTGAACTTAACAAAAGAGCTCTGTAAATCTTTACTGTCCTATCTAGTGTGTTTGAACTAAGATCTTTCCAGTAGTATCTTTTTGGAGTTTTCATTTTCTTGTTTGATCTTGCAAAAGGTGAATTTATGTTTCTGGATGATAAGAGTTTTCTTTGCATATGTTTTGCGTTAAGGACTTTATTTTATTATTGTTCTGCGCCTGGTCCATGCCATATCATTTGATTTTAGAACTACTTTGCTTGACCGATTTTACAAAATAC
>LAPY01000217.1:124188-139307 GCA_000970635.1 Eragrostis tef
GGGTTGCGGAGGTCGGCGGCGGCGGCGGCGTGATCTCGCCGGTTCAATGTCGCCGGCACGGAGTATTTGCAGGAGGCCCCCTGTTTGGATCGCAACAATTAATCGCGATCCAACGATTTACATATGCACCCCCAGTTTGGATCGCGAATATTAATCGCGATCCATTTCAGGGGGTTCATGGCAAAAGTTGGATCGCGATTAATAATCACGATCCAAATATTTGCAAAAATCTCCCTGGTTTGGACGCCAGTTCCTTCCGCCGTCGGTTCCTCCTCCCGCCCGGCCGTTCGCCGCCGCGGTCCTCGCCGCCGAATCACGAGGCCTCGTATCCGCTGTATGGACGCCACACTCCATGGATGAAGCCAGTAGAGGAGATCGTGCGGACGGCCGGAGGCCCGGAGCGAGATGTTGCGCGGAGGGGAACCCGCTGGTCGATGTGGTATGAAATCTCGTCAACGATTGCTTCCAGAACGTGTAGGCACGATCCGGGCAAGCTTTCAGCAGCGCCGGTTCTCCATAGCATTTTGTTTTGTCCGTGGCCAGGAAAAGAAAAAAAAAACAGAGTATTTTGCAGGTTCAGATTTCAGCTTCGTCATGCTCTGCTCTTGAATCAGCGTCGTATAGGGAGCTAAATCAGTGTTCTCGTGCATTTTGGAATATCATGCAAACTAACACATGTACTACATGGCTGTTATCGAAATTCAGTTACGATGTTGTATGGTTTGCTCTGCTCGTGCAGAAAAAGCACCTGACCTGCATCTGCAGAGCTAGGCATCTTTACGGTGATATTAACATGTGATTTTCAATAGAAGCAGATGGGGCCATCACCAGACAACATTAGAAAACCAGTGGTTGAGAGCATCCGGGTAACAGAATAAAGAGCTTATTTAGAGCCCTGAATAGTTGGAAGAAAAGAAACTACGGATCATTTGTAGCACAGGAATCTGATTTTCTGATCAATTTGAATCGAAACAAGATAATACAAAATCTGACTGTAACATGAAATTGTGCACAATATCTGAGTTCTATTTGGAGTGAAGGATATTGTAAAAAGGAGGGTATGGTTTGGCAGACTGAAATGTTTCTGCCACTTAAACTGAAATTTGATATGAATTTTGTAGTCTGCAACCAAAAGTTGTAGATACATTTTCCTATGGCAGAATTTATTTTCATGATCAGCTGCAAGATATCTTCTGTTGTGGGGGTGCTAATTGGTGAATAACAAGAGATTTTCTATTTGAGGAGCTCAGATCAGCAATAACGCGTGACGATGTTTGCTGAGCTCTGTTGCCAAACCTATCGTGTTTGCATCCCTAGCTTCGTAGTGCTGCTTCATAAACCATAAATCACCTAGCCCTTTTCAAGCATGTTTACTGAATTGTTTTTCATCACCAGCTGTTTACTGAAAAATGTTACCTGTCATCTCGATAAAACCTCCTGACTATATCGAATACTAAAAACCGCATCAGTTCAGTTGAGTACAGAGTGGAACTGGCTTGTTCTGCAGAATAGGACGCCTTTATGGCTTGCCTGAGTGCAAATAAATTTGAGGCCATGGTCTAACACCAAGCCAATCATATAATGGTTGTAAACTCTCTGTCACAAATCTAAATGTGAAACAGAACATCTGTAACTGAACCTCGGCTGCGATCCAACCAGTTTGGAGATTTCGAAACTTTGAACTACTGGTATGCACAAGTATCTGGGTTGGAAGCTCTTTCAAAGCTGAATCTGCTGATACCAGTGTAGAAAAAATGTAAGCTCGAGGAGGTCACAAAACATCATTTCCTCGCAAAAAGAAAAAGGTCATGAAACATCAGCAGAACGATTTACTCTCTTCAACGTTTTGGAAAAGGCAAGTGCAACAAAATTTTCGGCGCGGCTGCAAGCGACTTAAATTTGCGACGATGTGCTTCTCTTCCTGCAGTCGCTTCAGAGTTTTCAGTCAAGAACGCTGAAAATAAAATGTTTTTGTCAGTCAGAGCAACCAGCTCCAGGGCGAGATGCAGGGGAAACAGGGGAGATGGCCGGCATCTAACGGGCCTTGAATTTACCTGTCCGTCGTCCGCCGAGATGCAAAAGCAGAGAGGAGGGCCTCGCCGGCGATGATCAACGCCGGTGGTGCACGACGCAAGTCGCGCTTGTGGAAACGGGCTGGTCCCACCCTGCCGTCGTGGCCGGTGGCGAGCATAAGAGGTCAAGTAATGCCACGCCGCTCAAGCGTCGGTAATGGCGCCGTCAGCGCGCGCGGCGGCCGGAGACGGCGAGCAGCCCCATTGCTGACAAGGCGGCGGCGCAGTATAGCTTCGAATTGAACAGATGGCGTCAAATCTCTATTCACCGCCTTCACAGGGTGCTAGGTCGATCGGATACGCTCCATATCGGCGGCCCCAAATTCCACCAGGGGTGCTAAAATACCTGATACTGGTGTCGTCACCTGCAAACATTCGCAACGCTGATGCTCAAGGTAGCCAATAGCCATTGTTTCAAGTTTTCTAGGTCAGTGTTCCAACTTTCTAGTTCTTTATCTCGCAGGGTTGAAGCACGATCGTTTTTACAAAGCTCGACAGCAAACAAAAGAAGAGCATGCTTCAGCGGCAACGGTTCTCCATTGCAGTTTGTTTTGTCCATGGCCTGGGGAAAAAAAACAGAGTATTTTGCAGGTTCAGATTCCAGCTTCGTCGATCTCAAAAAAAAAAAAAAATTCCAGCTTCGTCATGCTCTGTTCTTGCATGAGCATCATATAGTGAGCTACTAAATCAGTGTCCTTGCGCAGTTTGGAACATCATGCAAATTATTAACGCATGTACTACATGGCTGTTCTGTTATCAAAATTCAGTTATGACGCTGTATTGTTTGTTCTGCTCTTGGTTTGAAGAAAAGCAGCTGCATATGCAGAGCTAGGCCAATGTTATCCAATGAGCGATCCGAAGTGGCATCTTTACAGGGATATTAACACGTGATTTTCGATAGCAGCAGGACCAGACAACAATAGAAAACAGAGATTAAGAGTATACGGGTAACAGAAAAAAGAACCGATTTAGAGCCCTGAATAGTTGGAAATGAAAACGAAACTAACGATTGGTTGTAGGCTTGTAGCACATGAATCCAATTTGCTGATTATCTTGATAGATTTTGAATCGAAACAACATAATAAATATCTGACCGTGAACATGAACTTATGCACGGTAGCTGAGTGTTAAGGATGTTGTAAAAAGGAGGGTCTGGTTTGGCACACTGAAAAGTGTCTGCAACTTAACTACCCTGGACAGAGGAAATTTGATATGACTTTGTAATTTGCATCCAAAAGCTCTAATACATTTTTCCCATGGCACAATTTCTGTTCATGCTCCGCTGTAAACTTTCTGTCAATGTGGGTGCTAATTGGTCAGTAATAAGATAATTTCAGTTTTAGGGGCTCAAATCAAGAGAAAACCGGGCAAGTCTTGTCGCTGTATTTACCCGGGGTTTCCAGCAGCACAAGGTGCATTAAGAACCTGGGAAGATAATTCACAATTGATTACAACGTCACTTTTCTAATATCTTCTCCTGTCAACTCGTAATAGAAACTGATGGACAGATTGCATGAACAATCAGTGATTTTGCAAGACCTGGCAGTAACGAAAAACTGTCTATCAAAATTTCAGCATTTTGTTCAGGGACGGAAGGTAATAATCTTACACTTGCATCACTCTACTGTTGCTCAGAGCCTCTTTATTTTTCGACTACAGAATTCATAGATCTATGAAGTATTGCATGGATATGAGATGCTATTCTGATTCGGATGTCCTTTTGATGTATGCATGTTTATATTTTTTGTGACATAGGCACTGGGATGAGAATGTTCTAGGTAAATACTTGTGAGCACATAGCACCAGCCCAAGGTGACATGGATAGTATAGCTCACATCTGACAAATGTGATTTGACCCAAAATGATAATATGTGGCATATTATCTGTACCTCAAATCAATATTTAATATATTCAGTAATCAAATCATTTATTTGATTTTGGTGGATTAGACCCCAATTAAAATTCAATAGGGTCGGGCATGTGCCCCAATGCTCATAAAAACTGCTCTCGTGTAGGTAAATTCTTTAAAGGTTTACTTAAGTTTTTTGTTAACAAAAATAAACGTTTACTTAAGTGAACCACTTTTTGTTTCTTCGTTAGAATTTCTAACAGAGGATCCAGGAATCTTCGTTTGGTGAGTGCTTGAAAATGCGAAACTAAAAGCTCATTTGTCCTATAGCAGAACTCACCACCACTATAGCCTGTGCCTGTTGCTGGAAGTGGATCATCTGTTAAACACCATCAAAATCTGGAACAGATAAACGGTTATATTATTTATCCAGACATCAAGACCTTCTCATTCACTATGAAACACCATCCTTTTCACATAAATTAATATAACCGTTTCAGTTTTAATAGAAAATTATTCCATCTTGAATAAACTAATGTTCTATTCATCCATTTAATTTGTTCCATAAGGTGTTACGAAGAAATATGCAAGATGTTAGTAATCTTATAGAACTTAATGTTGTAGCTTTCAATTAGAAAATGTCAAAAGATGTGTTGTGCATGTACATTTTGTCTGCTCCAAAAATGTGAGCTAGAGATTTCCGAAATCTCAATCGATCAGAGGACTAGAAAATCTCTTTTATAAATGACGCGTTGCGCCCGTCCATGGCCAGTCACAGGGCCCGGCCTGACGAGTCTCGAGAGATGCTGATGAGGTAGCCAGCGTTCTCGACACAAATTCACAAAATCGCCGGCCTTTGCATGCATGCTTGTTGGACGCAAGGCGATCCTTCGTGTTCGTGTTGGAGATGGACGTAGAGGGCAGGCAAGCACCCCGCGCTCGCTCATGGCCAGATGGTGTCCTCTGCTTATTGGTCGTCGCAGTAGCCGTGGCCCGAGGCTGGGCCAAGTCCATGTCCACCGCCGTGACCAAGCCAAGGCACGCCTCTGCCTTAGCGCGCGATTCTAGCATGGCGTGCGACGGCGCATGCACGCGGGCAGCGGAAAGGAACGCCGGCGGCAAGAAGCCCGTCCCCTGTGGCGAGCCTGACATGCAGGAAGAGGCGCAACTGCGTTGGATGGAAGGAGAGGGGAGCAAGCAACGTTGCCAACGCGGCGGCGCACTGGCGCGCCGCGGAGAGCAGGCGTTCCCGTGAAGACAGGGGGCGGTCGCCATTTGAAATAGCCACCACCCTGGGCCCTCCGTTCGATTGAACTTGTGCGGCTCAGATGTGTTGGACTGACTGTTTCGGTCGTCGTCAGAAGTCTCGGCAGCTGTACCGCGGGAGGCCCAGACCGGGCCGGATCACGACGGCAGGGCACGCGTGAGGCGGTGGCGGTCGATCGCCGGAGACCCGGGGCGCTGGTGAGAGTGGTGAGCTCGTTGTCCCTTTCTTGAGGAAAAGGCTCGCCTTGACGAGGTCGCGTGCCCGACACAGCTTCCATGGATTCGGAAGCGATCGAGTTGGAGGCTGGGCGGTGAGGTCCTTGGTTTTTCCTACCTCGCCACGGGGCCCGCGGCCTCGTCGTCGTCGCCGGCGATGCACAGCCTGTCGTAATGGGTCGTGGCATCTGAAAGACATCGCGGATGTCGACATAACAGAGTGAATTACTATCCTTTTGACCATGTTCGAAACTGCACAAATGGAACAATCTTAACACAAGCTAAGGACATTATCAAAATATATAAGACTACAATCAAATGGAACTTACGATGATACTTATTAGCACAATTTTAACACAAGCTAAGCACTATTCTGGAAGGACAACCGGTGGCTCGATGGGCAATCGCTCGAGTTCACCGCACCAGACCGACCGGTGGTTCAAGATCTGTCCATTGGGGAAAGATACATACGGACCTGCCGGCAAGCTCACTCGCTCATGATCGCAGAGAGGATCATCTCCATGTTGGAGAACCTCCATCACTCGTTGCAGCAAGTCAGTCAGGAAGATGGTTGCACATAAATTTGTTTACTGATTTTTTTGATATAATTACCTTATTTTCTGAAAATGGTACTTACTCTGTTAGCATCTTGATAGTAAAACGTATCGAGTACTGCCGACTCCTCAGTTCAGGTCAGTTGATTACATTGTGGAAGTGGCTTGTTCTAGAAGAGGACAACACATTTATGGCTTGCCGTGGCAACAATGCTTGCACATAAATTTGAGGTCATCGATTGAAAGCACACAAATCATATAATGTTCGTAAAATTCTGTATCACAAATCGGAATGTGAGCTGAACATCTGTAAATGAGATTAAACATTGGCTGCAATCTAACCAGTTGGCAGATTTCTAAAATTTTGATTATTGGTGGACTGGATGTTCTTTCAGAACTAAGTGGGCGCTGACACTAGTGTAGAAGAAACATAAGCTGGAGAAGGTCATGAAACATCAGCCTACAGGATTAAACTGATGTTTCATTCAGGAGAGATTTTACGGTGGTTGCGAGGTAATGAGAGGTACCAAGAGGTATCGCAACGTAGACTGTTGATCAAGAGAGGGACAATATACGGAATAAAAGTTGTCATAATTAGTGGCAGGTGGTAATAATATGGCAACGTTTGATTAAAGTAAACCATGAGATCGTTTACTTCTCTTACAATTACGATCTCTCTTTCTTATTTATTTATTACTCAATCTCTTCCTTTATTCCATTTTTTCTCTTTTTTATGCAATCTCTACCCTGCTTTGTCTTCACGATCAAGGAGATGATTTGAAGCATGTGACAAGTATTTTTTTTCATGTAGAAAAGCCTGAGATCTGCGCACAAGCACGGTATAATAGCCATGACGGTATGTCACAAGTATTATTTTTCATGGAGTATTATTTACTCAATTGCTTCATAATTACTTAGTTTATATTATCTAAACTAATAAGAGACGAGTTGAGGAACCTATGACCATCTACCCAAATTTTGAATACCCTTCTCTGTACCCACCTTTGATCTACATACCTCTCACCCTTAGATTTAGAATTGGTGGGCCTAAAATAGACGGTGACGGTGACACGGTGACATGGTTACGGGTGACATGAACTACGAATCCCAATATATGGAATGTTCCATTGCCTAAAAAAAACATTTCTTCACCACGCGAATTTCCTATCCTCCCGCAGCACCAACGCCCTGAGTGACGCCATCCCTGGGTGAAGGAATTGCGAAAGGAGAAGGAAAGCACTCCATTGCATCGTACTTTCCTTTTCTCCGTCATCGGTCTTTCCTTCCTTGGTTGAGTCATTAATTTTTTTCCTTTCCCTTCACCGTGTTGGATCTCCTCCAGTCCAGCGATGGCGTCGTCGATCAGGTGAGAGCGCGCGGGCGTGGTGCTATCACCGACGTCTTCTTCTTGCCCTTGGTGGAGGTGCGATCAGAGTTGTCAAGTTACGGCGGTCACCATCTTCTTGCTGCAGGTAGGGAGTGTCTCCCTCGCGATCTTGTTGGTTTCCTTCGCCTGTGATCGTGTTTTCATTAATTGTTTGGCTCCTACGATCTTGAGTTTTCATCTCCTCTCCTCATTCTCCCTCACTCCGGCACGGCTAGGCGGCGACCAGCGCCAACCCCCACACCTCCACTTGTTCTTCCCATTCTCTGACTGACTGACTGAACAGGCCGAGAACTGGTCAAGATCTTAAGCATTTCGCTGACTTAACCGGCTGTGATCTTGAATGAATGCGACTTTGATCGTTAATCCATGCCCCCCCCCCTGTGATCACTAATCTGCCGCACATGCCCCTGGTATTGCTCGATGTAATGATTGGCAAAAACATGTTTACATGTGAAGGACTTTAATCCGTTCGCTGTCCCTGTGAACGTGCTTCAAATCTATTATGCACCTGGTACATGGTAGAATTATTAACGAACAGGTAATGAATGCGTAAATAACCTGTGGACGTGGTAGAATTATGCATATATTTTAATTCGGGTGAAGGAACTGGTCACTTTGAATGCTTGACCTGATTTTTTTTTTGTGTCATCGATGTCAGGGCTCTTGAAACTTTATACCTGCACTACTCAGATGGATAATCTTCTCTGCAATATAACAAATACAACAACGGGTGATAGTAACAGATTGTTACCTACTGTTTTCCCCTAAAAAACAACACCTGAGATTTGGGAGTATCCGGACGGCTTCAACTTCTGTCTTTTCCTTTCCATTAGCCACTGTTTGCTTTCTGGTCCCCTTTGTATGATCTGGACGATAGGGAATCCCTTTGATGAATTCGTTATGTGCACAATGGCACTAGAATCAATTCATCATGTACTTTTAGGAATAATAAGTAAGAAATGACTCATAAATGAATAAATTACACCATTAGTACATTTCTTGGCAAGCCAAGCTTTGAAGCCTTCGCACTCCCTCCTTATGTGTCCATATTTCATGCAATGCTTGCACTTAAGGCCTTTGGAGGTCTCATCCTTGGCGGCATCATCATGGGGACCATCATTATTTGGGCGATCATAAGGTTTCTTGCCTTTACTCCCCTTCTTGTTCTGCATTTTCCCACTAGTCTTGATATTTTCATAGCCACCATTTCCATAGCCATGGTTTCTCCTAAGGTCTTGGGCAATAAGGTTGACATAATCCTTATTCTCAGCCCTCAACCTTTCCTCTTCCTCACTGCACTTGGCAACAAGTTGAGTCAAGGTCCATGTCTTGTCACAACCATTGTAATTTATCTTGAATGCATAAAAAATAGGTGGGAGAGACAACATAATGTAGTGGACCACATAATCATCTGGAAGAGGAATCTTTAAATCCTTTAGCTTATGGGCCATGTCAATGAGCTCAAGAATGTGCTGCTTAACACTCCCCGTGCCATCATATTTAGTGTTCATCATTTTCATCATTAGCATGCTGGCATTGGCCTTGGTAGACCCCTGGAAATGCTCCTCTTTCTTTGTAAGGAATTGGACAGCACTCTCCGGTTCTTTAGGGAGAGCTCCCCTTATGACAGGATTGACAGAGCTATCCATAATCATGAGAGCAATACGATCTGAGTTCTCCCACTTCTCTATCTCCTCCTTGTAGGTAGCAAGGCGT
The DNA here is from genome assembly GCA_000970635.1 of Eragrostis tef. Taxonomy (NCBI): domain Eukaryota; kingdom Viridiplantae; phylum Streptophyta; class Magnoliopsida; order Poales; family Poaceae; genus Eragrostis; species Eragrostis tef. The sequence goes on from LAPY01000217.1 coordinate 133,249, forward strand.
TCAGGGAGTGTAGCATCATTATCCCCTTGTGCAACTGGCTTCTCGGGCTTGTCCAGACGAAGAGAATGATCCTTGTTCATTATGCTTAGAATCAACATGATCTGTTTCTTTCAGGACACGAAGTTAGTGCCACAGGCTTCTCCACGCCATTCATGTAGGTGCTGATGGTGGAAAAACATGTAATTAATCTACGTTGGCTTGATTAAAACATGCTCATAATTGATTTCGCATCACCGTTGGACAGAATCGAAATAAATATAATTAACAGACAGGACACATAAATAAAATCAGCTTTGGCCAGAAATTAAATGTGTGCCAAAATAATACCAAATTCATCATTAAAATTGCATGATTAAATTTCTCGTTGGTTCCATTTAATCACAGACACCAGTAAACAATAATTCGCACAAATTTTTAATCATTTTTGTCGTTACTACGACCCCCGGGGTACCTCAACACAAGAAAGGCCGAGTACCCAGACAGGGTAGTCGGGCTGGCCCAAACAAGACCGGGTAGTCTAAGGAAGGCGCGGACTAGTCGGCAAGTCAGAGAAGAACTATTGTCTTGTACTCCAAGTAATTCTATGTTGTAACCGACTAGGATACTTTTCATGTAACCCCGGACATATAAGGCGGGTAGAGGCTCCATCTAAAACAGATCCAATCAATACCACGACATACAGGACGTAGGGTTTTTATCCTCCGGGAGGCCCGAACCTGTCTAAACTCTTTGTCTCGTGTTTACCATCGTATTCTTGGTTCTTGCGTAGCCCCCTAAAATATAATTGCCGACTAAAACGTCGACAGTGGCGCCCACCGTGGGGCAAGCGCCGGAATCCTCCGTCGAGTACGATGGACATCTTCTTCAGCAACCATCTTCATCAAGCGGCGACCCTGTTGATCTCGATCTGCGATCGGCTCATGCAACAAGTCGGCGACTCGGCAGATTGTCGCTTCAAGACAACCTCGTTGCCGATCTGCTTCGAGACAACTCGGCGTATGGCGATACAGAGATTGCGACGTCCCTAGCGTCAAGTCCCGAGGTCAAACCTCGTTCATCTCCATCGAAGCAAAAGGCGTAGGCGACTCGTGTTCCATCAACTTGATCTTGCCGCAACGGCTCATCATAAACTCGACGAATCTGCATGCAAGGCAAGGCAGAGTTTGAGTTGAAGACGGAACCAAAAGTTTCCTAAATTGAACTGCTTCAAGTTCCAAGGCCATGCGGTGTCCTGCTACCCCAAATTGGCTATGCCAACACACGACTAGGCAACAGGGAAAGCCCTTCCCTTTTCTATTCCTTATTTCTTTATTTTATCCCTAATTAATATGCTCGCTGGAGTTGATGATCTTACGGGATCTTTTCTTTGGCATGAGCTGAAACCGTAACACCAAAAGGAGTTTGGCACAGCCTGGACTTTAACAGGTCAGATGTTCCCGACTAGACGACCCAGCAATCCAGTGTGTACAAGCTCGGAGAGTAGTGCCGCGGCTATCATCGAAGCGATGATTCATGCATGCCATCGGCGGCTTCTTGATATCTCTGCCGCTGCGGTCACTCGACATGGGGCGACTGCGGTTCCTGCCGCCCGATCTGCGCTAACGGTGGTGCCACGATGCTGCCGGCGACTATGGTGGAGTTCACGCTCTGATGGCAAATAACGTCTTCTTACCTACTTGATAGTCGGTATTATGACGGCCACCCGGTCATGGCGACAGTGGCTACTACGGCTTCTTGACCTCTCTGCCGCGGCGGCTACCTGGTCAAGACAATCACTCGATGATCTGGCGAACAAGCTTCGAACGGTGCTGCAGCTATCAGCATCTAGGCAGTCGGTGCCTTCAGCATCAAAAGTCTTAATTAATCTCCACGAGATTAATGACATTGCCGATTCAACAAGTTTGTCTGGAGCTGATCCATGAGTTACCAGAAGTCTGAAAAGCTCACGTGCTTATGAGGGAAGACACTTTCTATGTTTATTTTTGTTTCCCTTATTTATTTTTAACCAATCAGATTGATAGCATCTATCAATTTACTCATCATGTGCTCATGCTTTTTGCATGTACGAGTTCCTTCGATCAAGAAGATTCATGCATGCCACCGGCGGCTTCTTGATCTCTTTGCCGTGGCGGTCACTCGACGTAGGACGACTGCTACATGGCCACGGCAATCATCACTCGTCATACGGTGGTGTCACTCGGCTACGACGGCCACTCATCTACCTGGCGTTCAACAACGGCAAGTCGATCGGTGTATAACGACGGTTCAATCTGGGTAGCTTGCCTCCGCCGGCGATAAGCAACCGACGGTTACTCGGCGTGCCGTGAAGGTCACCCAGCCACGGCGGCGGCGGCTACTGTGGTGACCACCCGGCAACGGCTTCTTGAGCACTCTGCTGCGGTGACCACCCGGCTACGACGTTCGCGACCACCAGTTGCCTGCCTCCGCTGACGGTAGGCGACCGACGGTTACTCGGCATGCTGCGACGGCCACTCAGGGGGCTACTACGTCAACTCGGTGTCTTGTCCCATACTTGGCTCTCCCTACATCTCGTCGTCAAAATGTTGGTAACTCGGCCATGGCTGTAACGCTGCATACAGCAGCGCCCACACGGTGACTCGACGCAAGACGGAGTTCACCAAGTCGGCGACGAAGCCTCAGCTTTCTACAAGTTCTCAGGCGGTGCCATGAGCATGTATCAACATGCATAAACATCAGAGCAGCAGAGAAGCTTCAAGTCTCGAAACAGAGATAACTGCTCAACCATATATGGGCTGCATGGACATCCTTTCCTTTTTTATTTATACACAATTCTTTATTTATTATTCACCGATCAAATTAATCTACTGATCACTAATCATGTGATGCTTTCTTGCTTGATTTTGCATGTACAATTGCACATGTGCCCTTACATGCGTGAGTTGCCTCTATGGAAGCATGGCATCACAACAGTCAAGCAATGGCCTCTCAGCCACTACTCCAGCATGGCAATGGTCACTCAACCATGACAACAGTTATTTGGTGTGCTGCCGCAGCCAGTCGGCGTATGACACCAGCCACTCGGCGACGATGATGGCTACTCAACCATGCGTCTACTCGACATATCGCGGTGGCGGCTATTTGCATCTTGGTCACCCAACTGATCATCTGCCCATCTTGGCACCACAGCAACCCAGCTTATCATACAAGCTAAGTCACTTATCTAATTTTCAACATATTTCAAGTGCTTTTACACTTGTTCTATCATTTATCCGAGTGCTTACCGCTCCTCAATTTTATGTCCCTTAATCTTTCTTGGCTCTGTACCAGTAACATATTTACTGCCTACAGAGCCGGGGCTATATCAACCTTAATTATGAGTTATGTCTTGAGTATCTCTTGTCGACTAAGTAAGCCTTGCTCGTTCTGATTGTGAAGCTCCGCTGAGAGTGCATAAACATAAGGCGGCAACTGGTTTCTGAAAACAGTCATAGAGGCTCACCTGACAAACACTCATCTTCATTTAATCTTACGACCTATGTCAAGCTTGTAAACTCCTGTACACCGTTATTGCTCCGATTGTGAAGCTCTAACTGACGCCGTCGTCTCTCTAAACGTGCGCTAACCCAGTGTCCCACGTCATACAGGGCCGGCTAAGTTCTAAGAGTGCATAAACATAGGACAATACTCGGCTATCAGAGTTGAAAAGAATTGCTAAGCCGATTCACATTAATTAATCATGATGACTAAAAACAATCATGCTGTTACGGTCATATATTTGATTATCTTTTTACAGATTACTACATAATCTATTACTGTTTTTATCTACAGGAAGACTCACAGGAGTTCATGAGCGTAGAGGGGCTCGACGGCACTCTGCCGAAATTATTATTCTCATGGATTTTTATAAACTTCCGGCTAATCTAGCATTTGGAAAGAGGCAGAGAAACCTTACTGAAGATCAGATTAGTGCACACGAGCTGCTGTCAACGTGAGGCTCAACTGCAGCATCAAGTCAAGGCATCAAGACATATTGATGATGAGCTTTTCTGCATCAACGTACCGGCGTCACGGCAACTAGTAACTAAATTTATTCACTCAGAGACAACGATGGTGGCTATTACAATTACATTCAGTCAGCTATTTATCAGGCGTCACTTTTATTGGGCAAGCAATCCAATGCAGTCGGGTGCGATGGGGAGGAGTTCGCCTGTTGCCTCACCGTGTTGTCGCTCGCCTCGCCCTCACATGCGGACCTTGCCTCCGGCGTCATGGTTTATTCACCAGACTACAAGAGCGCGTGAGCTGTCTGAACATCAGGCTTCAATTCACTCGGCCATAATGATTGGGCAACAAGTCAGGTGATCAGGCCTCATCAGTCGGCCACAAGTTTACTCGACGAGACGACCGAAGATCTCCAATCCGATGCATCAACAACAACAGTGGCGTATCAACTACAACTACAATGACAGAAATTACTCGGCCGTTTATTTGGTTTTATTTACAATGCTTCTAGTCTCTTTTGAGTCTACACCTAATCATACTGATTATCCACAGACTCGGGACTAGTCCATATGGACTCACTTGTATGAGTTCCATTATTCACTCGGCTGTATCATCAGTCAGGCTTTACTCGGATTTTCTCTTTTGAGTCTGCCCATAATCATATTGATTATTCACAGACTCGGGGGCTAGTCCATATGGACTCACTTGCGTGAGTTCCATAAATTTTTACTCGGCTCATATGCCAGGCACACGGGTTGCTTTATATCCTTCACCTTCTCTTTAATTGTTTCAATTAAGTTTGAAGCTCGAGGGCTACATCTACTAAATGCACTCAGCGTGCATATCCAGTTTTTTCTTCAAGGATGCAAGCTTCTTACAATGCTACACTCAGATATCATCCATCAACAGTCGGCATGCCTAATTCAAGGCCTTGCTAGTCTTGATCTACCCGAGGCAACGTACCGGAAGGTTTTCACCTTTATATTATTTGACTTATTCAAGTCCTTTTCAATCTCTCAATATCATTTGAGGACACCATCTGCACATGGAGGGAAACCTAGTCAGGAAGCAAGATCAATTAAAAAGCACTTGGGGGCTACTGTCGTTACTACGACCCCCAGGGTACCTCAAGACAAGAAAGGCCGAGTACCCAGACGGGGTAGTCGGGCTGGCCCAAACAAGACCGGGTAGTCTAAGGAAGGCGCGAACTAGTCGGCAAGTCAGAGAAGAACTATTGTCTTGTACTCCAAGTAATTCTATGTCATAACCGACTAGGATACTTTCCATGTAACCCCGGACATATAAGGCGGGCAGGGGCTCCATCTAAAACAGATCCAATCAATACCACGACATACAGGACGTAGGGTTTTTATCCTCCAGGAGGCCCGAACATGTCTAAACTCTTTGTCTCGTGTTTACCATCGTATTCTTGGTTCTTGTGTAGCCTCCTAAAATATAATTGCTGACTAAAACGTCGACAATTCTCCATCAATTTACAGTAGGATAAGGAACTTTAAATAAAACTGCAACAGTAAAGCTGGCAAAATAAAAGGGAAAATCAATCACGAAAACGGGCTATACTCAGAAAATAATAGCGCAGCCCACTGGGCCACGCAACTGGCCTGGTCCAGTTACGCGAGCGCCATCGCCGGCATGGGCTTGTGGCCCAGTTATGCAATAGCTCCGGCCCGACCTGTCCCGACGTGATCTGAACCGTTCGTGCGTGAAGACGGCAAGGAATCATCATTCACCAAACAAAACGATGCGGTAGCGCGTCCCCAATCCCTAATCCACATTATTCCTGATTTTTCCAGCACCGCGACGGCGAGCCGCGATTTGTGAGGCGGCAGGGCGGCGCAGCGACGTGCGGTGTGGCGGAACGACGCCCCAGTGTGAGGCGGTGCAGCGAGCCGCGGCGGACTCTATCACCGGTGCGCGCGCGCGGGATCTTTATCCACGCGGCGCTCCGTTGATGCGGTCCGCCATGGAGATGCACGCGTGACCACCGCGACCTTGATGCACACCGGCGAGCTGATGAAGGAACACGACTCCGTCGGCGACAGACGCGGCAACAA
>LAPY01000218.1:20056-32745 GCA_000970635.1 Eragrostis tef
GTACTGAATACATGTGGAATTGAAGTGAATGAATCCCCAACCATTATCCATGAAGATAATGCAGCTTGTATTGCACAAATATAAAAGGGATATATTAAGTCTAAAGTCACTAAGCACATTACACCTAAGTTTTTCTTCACGCATGAAATGCAGCAGAAGGAAGAAATTATGGTGACTTATATTCGCTCTTGTGATAATCTAGCAAATATGTTCACAAAGGCCCTTCCTGCCCGCTCATTCGAAAAGCATATGCATGGCATAGGAATGAGGAGACTTATAGAAGTGTGTAGATCAGGGAAAGAACATCCTTGAGCACATAATCCCTACTACTAAAAGTCAAGAAGACTGAATAGTAGATTCTAGAAGAATAAAGCATTGTACTCTTTTTCCCTCATTGAGTTTTTACTAGAAGGTTTCTCAAAGAAGAGGTTTTTAACGAGGCAATGTGCAATTAAGAGCTACGGTACCATGTATTCTTTTCTCCATTTTTCCTACTGGGGTTTTAAGAAGGAGTTTTTAATAAGACATGTGTGTCGTCGTAAAATGCCCAAGAGGAAGTGTTATAACACTAGTTCCTACTGGACTAGGAAAGGAACTTCTAGAAGAAGCTATCCGAATCCGAGTTCAAGGTGTGGGCAATTTACCAAAGGAGTTCCTATCCTAGAAGGAAAGAGGAACTCTCTCTCGCATATAAATAGTGGAGTACCCCCAGGTTTGTAATCACAAGTTTATTCTGAATAATAAAGAGAAGGCTCCACCCTACATTGTATCTTGCCTCTTATCTACTTTTGTGTGTTGTTTTCTACCATCAATAGCGTGTTACAACAGGAACTTGGTGAGTCGGTAGTCGGATGGGGTAATCCGATGAGCTTATTCCTTGATATTGATTTGATGGAGCTTGGAGGTTACACCTAGTAAATAGGTTGCTTTAATAAATGTGTCTTGTTGCATAGCGCAGTAAACCATGTGTCAGCTTTTCTTGATATTTGCTATCATGTCATATTTTTCTACACTTGCGAAGTACGACATGTACTCACACTTGCTATTCTCCCTCTTTGTTTGGATGAACAATGGCTGCTCAGACAATGGAAGTGAAGTGGACTACAACGATGATGACTTCGATCCCGATGCACCGTACTAGTCTGGTGTTGCCCCCAGACAACGCCTGTGGAAGATGGATACACGCTTCGCTAGATTACTATTTTGCTACTCTGATATTTATAGTTTAGACCATGAGTCATTATTATGTAATAAAGGTTCAACGTTTACTTGGCACTGTAATAAAAGTATTTCACTATTTTGTCGCTGCATGTATAAATAACTGATCCTTACATACATGTGGTGTGTATTCCGTTGTTTCCTTGAAACCGGGTGTGACATCCGGTGGTCCAAACTATGCATGCATGAGGTCAGTACCCCCAAGTTTTATTCATCCAATGGATGGAGTCGCACAAGGCAGAAGTATGCAGAGCATTTCCGTTAACTGTTTAGATTGTACTGTACTGTTAGCCATACAATAGTGTTATGTCATTCAGTTTTCGTTTGATTAGACTTTGGTTCAGCACACATCTGATTAGGTTTTATCGGTAAGTAGTGAAGTATTTTGGTTTGTAACTTCGACACAAAAGAAACTCCTCCTCCCTGTCTTTTTATTACTAATAGTTTATTTGTGACTCATTTTCTTTGTTTCACATGACATGAATATAAGAACTAAGAAAGTAAATCGTCTTATGGTTTGTTACGCATTCAAATACAGTTCAGTTAATGAACAATATGTTTTATCGCTCGGTACGCCATAAGATAGATCTGCGCCTCATGGCATCGGCGTGTTTTTTGTCCGGAAAAAAATGTACATTCCATATGCATTTGTGCATGTGATTATTTTCCTTTTTTATGAAAAAATATGTATCAAAACAGGGACAACAAAAAATATGGGGGCACGCCAGCGGCGCGCCACAGCTTCTAGTTCTGATTGAGACCTGGCTGACATTGCTCCTTCGCACCGTGGGCGCCGGCAGCAGGTCAGCATGCAACCGAAATGACCACCGTCGACATTGCCCCTGCTGCTAGCTAAGCAGAACAGCACGCAAACCATGTACATGGAAAACGGTCAAATGCACACAGATACAAACTGAAAGGTGTGCCTGAGTGAAACAGCTGACAGGACTGATATATCATGGTTGTGTCAAATTTCCTAATGACTCCCATCCACAGGAAATGCCATATCTTTACGGTTGACGTACAATAAATTATACTCATACTACCCAACTGCAATGAACTGAACGAGAGATGAGCTCATATACAATATGAAACGACAGGAAATAGCAAGATATGGTGGTGTTAAGGAGTGAAAACCTGAGTCTGTCTTTGGTTTCCCCTGTCCTGCTATATATGAGAGCTGAAAAATTCTGCATTCCTCTCCTCGTAAAAATTTATTCTGCATTCCTTGCCTGTAACTAGCGCATAATTTATGCTGGTTGGTCGAACAGTAATTTCAAAGAGCCTTTATGATCGATGTCTCTATTTCTATACAAACTGGAGTATATGATGTGGGTCCCCTTTTTTTTTGCAATTATTGATTATGTTTGCTGCCCAAATATTACTCTAACCATGCGCTATCTTTGGGTTTTGGTGACCTGTTGACGATCAATGATGCTATGACCTCTTGTCTAACCATGTTGGATGCATAAATTACTCATGGTCTCTTTGGTTAGTGTCAACGCAGTGGTCGGTGTCATCTCGATCCCATTGGAAGAACAAATTTGATTGTGCCGAATGAGACTTGGCGGTCATCAAGGACAGGGTCCGAAGGCACCGCGAGTGGTAGCTTCATTTCTGATACCTTCCATTCGCATCGAATAAACAAAAGGATGTAATGGTGACTTGTGTGTAGTGATTTTCCGTCCTCCACTGTATCTTCCTATTCTTGTTATGGTGACCCAGAGTCTGGAATGGACGCGTTTATATAACATGATACTTTGTAGTATCAAAATTGTACTCTAGGAAGTACCGTACTGGTAATTAATTCTGGATTCTTGATACCTATGTGTATTCGTTTGGCTTACACACTCCAACGTGTCCTGAAAAGAAAAGAAAATAATCCTCTGGTCACTTCTTCGTATCTCTCGTTACGCTTTTAGACAGTATGGAGTCATTTATCAATTGCGTATTTTTGCATTGGAGGAATGCTGCTTATAGGTAAACATTTATTTGCTAGCAATTTTAGTTGAACATTGCTGCCCATAATGGTGCTGTGAGCATGCTACGCGACAGAGCTAGAGCTCACCGCCATCAAGTCTTGACCTGGCCTGGGTGCTCTCCGGAAAGTGGACACTGGTCCTGGTACAGGACACATGATGACACCATGCGATGAACTCATCGAACACGTCGCTCCATTCCTTCAATGGTGCTGATCTCTTGAAGCCGTGGTCTCATGGTCCAGTCGTCAGCGTTTGGCCTGTGGAACATGTCTCGTGCCAAGGAAGATTATTGGGAGGACAGCTTGCTTATCTGACCAAGGGCTCCAGTCGGCTATCGGGTCTCGAGCTCGACCGTTGGATCCCGTTCTTATCCCCTTCTTCTTGGACTGACAAGCTCTGCATGGAATGCTGGACATCGGCGTGGGTAGCCGGAGCGTGATCGCCAAAAGGTGCCGGGCTCAGACCAGCACACACATACAAACCGAAAAGCGAGCTTGAGTGAAACAGCTTATGGGCCTTGTGCTGCTATCAAAGTTCCTAATGACTCCCATCGACAGGAAAGGTTTTGGGAGTCCCTTACTATAGTAGAAATACTCATATTTCTCCAACTACGAATGAAGGGAGCTAGAAGGGCTGACACGAGGGGAGAGAGAGTAGAGCAGAGGAAATAGCACGATGGAGGTGTTAAGTAGTGAAAACCTGAATCCGTTTCTTTGGTTTCGCCTGTCCTGCTATATATGATAAGTAGTTGAAACATTATTTGTGCCAAGCAATAATGCATGTTCCATCTTCTGTAGTAGTAAAAATACGACAACAGACACTAATAGTAGAATCTCCCTGAGTTATGGATTTTAGTGATCAAAGACGTCCTGCCCTGTGAATAATCATGTTCAATGAAATAAGTACACTTAGAAACTTGTATGACTAGAAATTAGTTCTGGTGTCACTAGTCGTAATGGTCTCTTCCATTTTCCATCAGGACCCAGTGATCAATCAATCATTGGAAGTACTCATTATCTCTTTGGCTATTCTTATATTGGAATGATGTGCATGCAATAGATATTTAACTGTCTATTGAAAAATACATGAGTATAATGGAAGAACAAAGGAAATTTCATACGAGCAATTGACCTTTGTTATTTTATTTTTTTTACTGTCACACATTTGTTAATTCTTTTTTCAAGCTTTGGAGGGTTTATATCCTTCATTGGGCTGTTCAACCACTCTTCCATCTTCTTTTACTTCCAATCTACCGCTCTGGTTACTTTAACCTTGTAGATTCATCTAAAAAAGTGATAATGACGTTAGCTGCTGCCACAGTTCTTACGAGTCCTGTTCCGTTGTAACCAGGGTTCCCCAAACTGTTGGAAATCGGAAAACCGGTCCAGTCCGTTTTTGAATTTTTCCGTTTAAAAAACTTATATTTGAAAAAAAAAGTGAAATTTTAAAACCAGAAAAAACAACAACCAGTGAACCAGAAAAACAAGACGGTAATACAAAGAAACATATTAAATTGCATTCAAATTCTGAAAAACAATGTAACATCCTGGAAATCCGTACTTTGATTTCGGATAAATTTTGCTCCAATCGAGATCTCGGTCACAAAGTTCTTTGTACCGAACTCCTCATTTTCGTGATGTTACTTGTTTTCCTTGTCTCGAAACCCGTGCCTTGATTTCAAATCCCCTGATCTCTCTTTCAATTCCAGTCCAAATATGAAATCAATTTCGAATGTCTATGTTTAAATCTCCGGGGAAAAATAATCAAAGGATTTTTTTCCTGGGCGCCATTGCACCTTGGCTCGTTTCTGTTGAACCTGTTTGCAGTATGGCCCGCCCGCTTGGCCTTTTGCTTTTCTCCAATCGGACAAGCAAGCCAGCAAAGCAGCCCAACTTCCTTTCGTGAGCAAGCAGCCCAGCAGCAGTGTTGTCGCGCTTTCTTCGTGTCATTTTTACAAAATGGCCTTTTTAAAAAAAGTTTATCATATTTATATTTTTGAAAAAAAGTTGTCTAAAAATAAACCTTTTTTAAACGTTGTAAGATTTGACGTCCAGGTTACACAGTTGAGGGCCGCATATTTTAGCGCCATGTCCACTGGCGCCCACCCTGCGTAGATGCCACCAAAAAAGCCTGGCGCGTCAGGGCCAAAGGTAGAGCATGCTCCTGGCCTTCCTGTACGTGAGCAGTAGACGGGCTTTCTTTCTTCATTCTTTAATTCAAGTGGGACCTACGGACATCAAGTGTGGTGAGACTTTTGCTGTGGGAATTGTGAAGAGGGTCAATCAAGTGTTCAAGATTATAAGCACTCCTAAGTGTGAAGAGGGTCAATCAAACATTCGTGCATGTGGAGTGATTTTTTTTTCTTGTGCCTGAAATATATTCATGTCGTTTTTTTTGCCGTAAATCAGTTTGCTGATGCAAAGCAAGATTATAAGCACTCCTAACTGTGAATATCCCTGTTTTCTTTAAATGCCACGCTATCTGGTCATCTATGCGTCTTGATGGTATTTTTAATTTTGCAATAGCTTCTGCATCCGATAAGTTGAACACCACACTGAGCTTCTTGTAGTCCCAGTCATTGCCAGACTGATCTAGAAGTTCAAATACCCAAATACTCCCTCCGTTCGTGTATTACCAACGTATATGGGCCAACAAAACAAATCGTAAAATAGAAGCGTATTTAGCTCGTATGCCTCGTTCTTGCCGCGCGGCTGTTTGACTGCCGAGACGATGTAATTCCGCGACGCAATCTCCGGCTACATGAACCACTCAATCCAGGAAGGCAGCATGAAGTTAGCTTGCTGACACGCGGGGTCCCCTGATAGTGACCTCCCATGCACCCAAACGCGCTTGTAATACATGAACAGAGGGAGTATTGCATAATATGTTGCCCGATACGGAGATACGGATATGGATATGCTATACAACAACACCGCGATATGGCATTTTCTTAAAAACGCCGATACAGCGATGTGGCAATATATATACTAAAATAATAAAATCAGAAATTAGCCAATATAAAAAACTAAGAGTTCATATTAAAAAAATATAAAATTTGTTTAAATTGTGTAGCATAAATATTCATTGCAGATTAGAGAGAGGGAGAGTGATCATCCTAAAGAAAGCTGAGGCATAGCAAGCCCACATGTGCTGAGTTGCTCATATTTTAATCTCCACCTGTTGACCATCCTGACTCATACTCCCTCCTGTGTTAAATAACTTTTCGTTTGGAGATTGTTTTAAGTCAAACTTTTTAAACTTTGACTTTAAATATTTTATTATGCATTAAGTTTAGAAATATGAAAATGATATGAGTAGATTTGTATTGAAATATAATTTCATAAAAGTACACTTTACCTAAATTTTATAAATATTTTATAGCAAAATATATTAGTTAAAGTTGGGTTTTAGAGATCGTGTCGATGTCCTAAACAACAAGTTTTTTAAAAGAGTATTTTACGGCGCGGCGTTAGAGGCGCTGGTACTCTGACCGTGCCATGCCCTAGTGGGTAGCTCGCGTGGATCCCACACATTGATCAACAGGCAGAGCAAGTTGCAGCGCAAGAAGAGTGGTGCAGAGCGCTAGAGAACAAGCTAATAAAACAGTGGACTGCTTCAATCTCCTCCGCAGGGTCGCCAAACGCTGTGGCGCGCAGCAATGACATGTCCAAAGAGTATGGCACCCACCCTTGCCAGCTCAGCAACAAGGGCGTGCGTCGGGAGCTGACGTGGCATAGGTGGACGTCAAAAGATGCGGCGCTCAACAGTGTAACCTAGGCGCCAAATCTTACGGCGCTTAGAAAAAGGTTCATTTCTAGACAACTTTTTCTCAAGGGTCTAAATGCGATAAACTTTTTTGAAAAGCACTATTTTATAAAAATTACACCGATTTCTTCCTCCTCCTGCCGTACGACCGCACCGCTACTTTGCTTTTTTTTTTAGAAACGGGAATATATTTCAAAGAAAATATTCCAGCATCGATCGATGCATGTAGCTGTTCATTATTACATGTCGTAAAAATAAAATAAAAAAAGGAGTCACGTCTGCTGTAGTCATCGCTTAAACAAATTGAAGATTACTAAAACACCAGCCATTGGTAGCAAAAATCTCCATCGAAGTGGTTTCAAGCATACGACATCCCTATATAACTTGAGGCCGCTTCTCCTCCTTTTACAATAGTGACCAAAACCGCATCCAGTATGTACCTCTGAAGATCACCTACATGGGAGCAAAAGCTCTTGTATTGTTAAAAACCACATCATTTCTGCATAGCCAAATTGCCCAACATAATGTGCAAGCTCCTATCAAAATTTTGTATCTAAGTTTCTTATCCATCCCAAGTAACCACTTGTCAAACATATGTTGCACATTCACAAGATGTGTAATATTAAAAAAAACTTGTACAATCGCCATATTAATTTACCTACATGAAAATCAAAGAAAAGGTGTTAGATATTTTTGTTGATATTACAAAAACAACATTTTAAACTCCCCTTTCATTGTCTTTTTGCTAAATTGTCTTTGGTAAGAACTACTCTTTTAATTAAATACCATATGAAAACTTTTATTTTCAAGGGCAATTTAGCTTCCATAGCAAATGGTTGTGTGGTACAACGTCCGGTGCAACAAGCATCCTATACATAGAACGTACTGTGAATTTTCCGTGTTGTTGCAACCTCCATTTAAAAGTGTCCTTTTGGTTGGTTAGTTGGGTATGTATAACTTTAGCCACAAGCGGATGCCATGCTATTGGCTGCGATCGGTAGGGATTGCTACGGCTGCGCGGCAGCGCCAACGGAAATTGTAAAACAAACGCGAAGGTTAAAAAAAGGAAACGACCGAGCCGCGCCGCAGCCGCATCCGCCCGCACACGCAGCCGTCGCCTTCGGCCGTCAGTGCCGCGTCCGGCCCCGCTCGCCCCTGCCCGCTCTGCCTCCGCCCGTCCGCGCCGCTGCTTCGCCGACTCCACCTCCGCCCCCGAGCCGCACCACCTCCGCTCCTCGGCTCGCCGTCGCCGGCGGCGGGGATAAGGCCGGTCTTGCAGTCAAGCGCGAAGTCCTCGCAGTTCACGGTGCCGTTCGGCACGTCGGCGCGCGCCGTGGTGCAGGTGCCCCCCGCCTCTTTCTTCGTTGTCAAGTGCCTCACCTTGTTCACACCGGTCGCAGCCATTAAGTTATTTCGAACTAGAGACCTTCTAAAGGCCACATTTAAAGGGTCCTATAGTACTCTGCTTTTTCCCCAACGCGCGCACGCACCCAGCAGCGCCGTCGCGTGCCCCAACCAAACCAAGAAGCTTCTAGATGGGAGCGACGTGGCTCAACCCTGGCCGCGCACCCATTCCGTCGTCGCCAAGAAGTTCTCTGCCGCACCGCACACGCGCAGTGCTTGGCCCGGACGCCGAAGACGTCAGCGACGACCGCCTCTTTCCTTGGATTCCTGTCTCCTTTTCTGTCTGGTGGATCCCGCAACGCACACCCACAGGTGTTTTGTGAGGAATCCCTATCCTGCCCTCGGCCGCACAAACTAGCTCGCCCTGCGCGCCGTCTTGACCAAAGCTCTGTGGCCGCGCGTTCCCCGTTGCGCGGAACAACCCTAGCACGCCAATCCGTCCCAATAAGAGCTGTGGACCCTCGTCGTCTCTCTGTTTCACTCCTTGCGCCGCCTCCAGTCCTCTCCAATAATTCCCAGCGGAACAACTGCCTACACCATCACCTATTCGTCCTCGGCGCCGACATGTGCTGCCGCCGTGCCAATCGTCATTTCCGTGATGAGGATCGATCGACTCTGAGTAATCCTTACCTACTGCTTCCATCTGCGTTGTTGGCTTTGTCTCTCAGCGACAGGAGCAGCGGGAATCCGTCAAAGTTCAGTCCGAGCCGAATCTTTGAGACCACGGCGACTCGATCTCCGGTGAGGATCCTGTTGTATCAATCTTTAATTCCTTCCCTTTGTTGCGTACTCTGTCACCTTGCCCAATCTCAGTCTGTGTCTTGGTCTCCTTTTTTCGGAACGCGAGGACGTCGTCGATGCGGCCATACGCGTGGTCACCTCCAAGGACAAACCCCGGCAGCTTGAGGTTCGGTTCTGATGCGTCGGACTTTTGTACTTACCACACGTCCTTGATGGGCGGGGCTGGATTTGCATTCTGGTATACGGCTGGCACATAGCTCGTAGGCAGCAGAGATCGTGTTAGGGGACTGTAGACCGATCACTCCCCGATAGGGATACCCAGTGGTAGGCCCGTCACAGCTTCAGGACCGACGTCGACCACGGAGAGGAAGACGATGGAGCCCTATCCTAGAGAAGCGAGACAGTGCCAGTCGTTGCTAGCATGTGAATTTTGTGGGTTACTTATGTCGGCTGTCGTGACGGCGGTGGTCGTCATGGGCCCCTACGTGTGGGTCCAGTTGTACACACTCTGCAGAGTTATGATCTATGTGCATAGACGTGGCCCCGATTATGGCCAACTCGTGATGACCATCCGCATTTATTAGATTTTGTTTTAAAACCCCTCCATCTATTTGTTTTATACCTGCCCCGAGACAGTGACAATGCTGGAGTTGCCCGGTGTAAAATCTACCCCCGAGAAGGAGATGTTTCTTGGGTCCACTTAATAATATGCTTATTTTTGAGACCCTGGTCTCACCTTTATTTAAAAGAAACTCATATTCAATGCATGTCCTTGTTATGAAAACCGGTTTTACGCAACAAGCCTACTACCTCCATCCTTGTCCACTTATCCCCAATTGCATATGTATTCATTCGGAGTAGCCTGAGGCCTTGCTGAGTACCCCGTACTCACCGTTTGCTACTTCAGTTCTATAGCCAAGTCACGACTTCAAGGACGATGGTTTCGTCTACTACACTCAAGTTGTCTGCGGAATTGGTGTCACGAGTCTTTCGCTGGATTGTCAGATAGATCGTTCGTTTAGTAGATTCCTTTGTTAGTTCTCTTAGCCTGCGAGCCAATCTTGTTATACTCTGATGTTGTATCATTCTAAAATCTCTCTTTTTATGGTTATTCGGTATTCACTTGCAAATGGTTGTACTTGGTAGCTTCTGGGACTATCATATATGTACTAGCGCACCGGGTAAACTAAACCGACCGACCTATAAACTTGCGAACAGTAAAACGGAAAACCAAATGGTAAACCAACAAACCAGATTGGTTTGCGTTAATTTCACCCAAAATCATTTTTGACCTTTGGTCTGGTTTTTGGACGAACCCGTGGGCTCTGCTTTGCACGCCTCCAACGGTAACATAAACCTTGTTTGTGACCATTAATATCAGAAGGTGTCACAGTTACAAACCTTTGGCTCTCCTCAATGCACTTTCTTAACCTCTTGGCACAGAAGAAAGTGTAAGAGAGATAGATTGCGTATAATAGTTGATTGCATTGCATTGAGTCTCTTAGTTGGTATATATGATAATGAAAGACTTGAGGAGCAAGACACCTCTCCGGATATACATGGTCGTCCTAGATACATACTCTAACATCCCCCTACTCCCCCCCCCCTTCCCTCCCCCTCCAGCGATCACATCGGGAGCACCACAGACAATGAGACTGGAGAAGAAGCCGAAAATAGACTCCGTGGACTAACATCCCCGCAGTTATAGCTTCATCATGGCACCAATGTTGTGACTGTAGAGAAAACCGATAAGTTCCTCAGCGGACAATAGCCCTTTGTGTTGTTGTTGAGCATAGACGAGAGTGCATTCGATTTTGAGGTAGCCGATGTTGAAATAGACAAAGTCGGGGTAGCCGCACACGAAGCCGTGGGTGCATAATAACTCACGCCAATCAGGATTGGAGCTCGAGACCTCTGACTCTAATACCATATTGAGTTATATGAACCGATCAGTTGTACCCAAAAGTATAAGCTGATGAGAAAAGGTAAGCACAATTAACTTATAATCCAACAGAAAGCTAAGAACACCATCTTTTGCAAGAATTAGTCAAGAAAGTTAGGCAGATCATAAAAAAGACTAGTTCAGTCTACAATTTGATTACCAACTCATCAGCAGACAATTTTTTATTAATGGGAAAACAATTTTTAGCCTCTACATTTTTAAGCCATGCAGCATGAAACTCATCAGCTTCTACACAATTAAAAATGTTTGTAATGATAGATGAATGAATTCTCATTATCTCCAATATACCCAAGTAATTTGCCCTTTAGAGAATTCTCATCGGCATTGATCTTATCACAAGTCATACAATTCTATAGCGGGTCAAAGAAAGGGTAAATTACTCGTCTGGTCGCCGAGGGGCTGAGCAAGCGGGCTCTCGCCGGCGACGTGCGCGCCATGGGCTTCAACTGCGTCCGGCTCACCTGGCCGATGTTCCTGGTGACGAAAACCTCCTACGCGTCCCTCACCGTCACGGCGGCTCAACCTAACCGCGTCGCTCGCCGGCGAGGCCAACAACCCATGCGTCGTGCGACTCAAGCTCGTCGACGCGTTCAGGTACCGTAACAAGGCTCTTGTATAATGAAAACAAAAATCCCAATCGGAGTAGTTAACGCTATCACTAAATTATAGGAGTCACATCTACATGTCAAAACGTAATAAGAAATAATAAAGAAAAAAGAATGCTGGGATAAATAATTGTCAGTGTCAGAATTTATAGTTGTAATGGTAAGGCTGTCATTAGTTTATGCATGTGTTGTATCTGTGACACGACGCATGTATGCGACTACATAGACAATATATGCATGCGGCCGCAGATTAATTGTAGCAGGCCGTTCACTTCTATGTACCACGGTCATTTTTTTTTTGCGAGGACCACGGTCATATATCTTTTATAGTTAAAGTGAATCTGTCCTAATTTTGGATTCAACAAGAAAAAGGACCAAATCAACACTCTTTTTGCTCTGCTAGACGGGCTGCTTCTGCATGCAGTTCTGGCGGCCATTGTTCCTATGGACCTCTGGCGCGCTGGCGCGTGGCCCCTGCTGCTATCTAAGCAGTTGACTATGTCTGAGCAGTATGCAAACCATGTGATCAAATCCGTTAGTATCGTTTGGCACAACATATCCATTGGATTCTTATGACAATGTAGTGTTTCACGGGTTATGCTACAGTGGCTATAATGCTAAAACCGCATGCATGGAAAACGATCAAATGACCTAGACGTTTTCGCCGGTAGGACTCACACAGATACAAACCGACGCCTGAGTGAAACAGCAGACAAGACTCATGATATTGTCCAATTTACTAATGACTCCCATCCGCATGAAAGGCCGTTTCTTTACTCTTGAAGTATAATAAATTACTCGTACTCCCCACTGTGATGAGGTGAACGAGAGGAGCTGGCATGAGAGCCGAGGGGGGAGGTGGTGTTAAATAGTGAAAACCTGAATCCGGGGCTTTAGGGCACCCACAACGCAGTTAAATGCGTCGTCTGTAAGCATCGATCTCAGCACCAAAATCCGACGTGTCATGGATTAAATGAACAGAGAGAGGATTGCCGTCGTCTGGTGGGGGGA
>LAPY01000218.1:94859-111218 GCA_000970635.1 Eragrostis tef
TCACATACTCGCCCCCTTAGAAGACCGACGTCCTGGTCGGTCAACCCCAATCCAGGAACGTCCCCTCTTGGCCACGTCCGTGTGTCTAGTGCCAGCGCCATGTGCCATGCTGTGTGACCACTCTGGGCCCACCCCAGCCATGCGCCCCATGCCTGCGCCACTGCGCCCATACGCGCCCGTGAAACCGCGAGGATCGGCTCTAATACCACTGTAGCGTCCCGCCTCCCCGAGACCAGGCCCGCACACCTGGAAGCTCTCTAGGACATCAAGACTAACCTCACAGACCAACACACGTCTTTTCTGCGCACTTTGTCCTCACTCATGCGCACCCGAGAACGACTCGCTTAACTTTGGAGTTCTTTTGAGATGAGCTTTTGAAAAAGAAGTTGCAACTTATTGACAAGAGTATTCTATCAATCCTATTCAGCCTTGGGCCGAGATGTCACATCTCCTGTTCCCATGTACTAGTCAGTAGTCACATATCTTCAGATATCACTCATCGTGTCATATGATCCTCACCTAGTAGTGGCTGCAGAAGAAATAACTGAAACACTGTAGCAGCTGCAGAAAAAATAACTGAAACACTGTAACTGCTGCAAAGCAGCGAGGCGAACAGGTGAATGTTCAACGACATTAAAGGAATCACGCTACCAGCGCTTGAATAAATCAAATATCGGAGCAAGTCACACTCAATATCAGTGTGGAGATGGTAGCATATATATGTGTACCGTGAAGCCGCGTGTAGCTATGTGAAGGTTGGTGGGGTTTTCATTTGAATGTTTGCATGATGTGCTAAGGAAGAATGATAACAAACAGTGGAGCGGACAAGCATGTCGAAGGTCGGTATGCACATTGATTTTTATGTACTATGTCACGTGAAAGCTTCAGTACTAACATACTCTCGCAAACATTTCCTACAGTAATGAACATTTCTTCATTTGTGAAATCCCGCGAGAGTAGTTTCCCCGTTTTCATCCTTGCTAACTAAAGCAAGATAAGAAGAGGATTGGGGTGTGATTTTGTAACTTCGTTGCAGACCAGGCAGCCACGGGATAAGAGGCGGTTTTACCAACCGATGAAGAATTATTTACTAATAGGTGCGATTTTACCAATTAAGAATTGTTTACTAATTAGGGCCGATTTCACCAATAAAGAATAATTTACTACTCCGTTTATGCATGTATTGTATGTGGTACGACTATGAATGCTGCAGCAGGTTGTAGCAGGCCATTCATTTCTTTATGTCTAGCACGGTCGTACTCATATCAATTGTAGATAAAGTGAATATGTCCTAATTTTGAATTTCCACTAAAAAAGACCAAATCAACATTAACTGCTCAGCTAAGCTTCCCGTGAGCACGATACAAAGAAACCAACACTCTGACTCTTACAGTTCGCTCTGTTCTACACTCTGTTCCATGACTTGCTCTATTCTTTTTTTTTTTTTTTTTGAAGGTGAACACGCCCTAGAAGGGCAAATTTCCATTTAAATGAACGAAATAGTACACAGTTTAGCCCAAGAAGGCAAATTACAGATCTTTGCTCTGAAAGGACAGCCTTCATTGTGAACAAGAAAACCTGAAATTATTCTCATCAAGATCTTGTGCATTCCTAGCTAAGGAATCAGCATTGGTATTCTGCTCCCTAGGAATGACTTGTACCGCTGCCTTGGTTTTTTGTCAGTAAGGATTTTATATCATTGATAGCATGCCTCATCCTCCAGTCAGATGGATTCCCATTCGGATTTTGAATGGTTGTAATCAGAGGCTCACAATCCGAAAGGAAAACACACTTCTTAAGTTACAGGCAATCTGTAACTATCACCCCAAGGTATAAGCTTAGAGCTTCAGCATGGAGGGCAGAGCCAGCTGAATTTTTTTTGCTTGAATCTGTAAGGACCATGGAGATCCATCAACGTGGCCATTGATAAGAATTCCCAAACCTGTTCGATCACCTTAGAGAAAGGAAGCATCAGACCTGCACAAATATTCAGAAATAGGAACAATTTTTTCTTGCTGACCAGATGGTTGGGCTCTTTGACGGAATGAACAGCCCAATATTTATTTTGAAATCTGAGATCATTTCTAGCCTTCCAAAAGAACCAAAGGATATAGAAAACAAGATCAATGTATTCTTGGGAATTAAGGTTCTCGAGCAAGAGATTAACAATTATATATGGGCACATGAACCACGGAAATTGTCAGTTTTTATGCCCAAAGGAGAGTAGAACCACACTGCTCGAGAGAAGTCGCAGTGAAAGAAAAAATGTTCATCATTTTCAATGGTACCACATCTAGCACAAAACTTAGAAATGTTTTTCGTCTTTCTATGAATCCTTTTGGCTGAAGCCATGTTTCTTGTGACCAGCCTCCAAATAAAAGTTTGAACTCTGGGGAGGATCTAAATTATTGTTCCCCCAAACGTTTTGTATGACTTTGAAGGCTTCAGGAGAAAAGTTTAGGGAGCTTACCGGGGAGTTTATTTTGTCCTTATGAATATGCTTGTAAGCACTTTGCGCCGTCCATTTACCTGTCTTGCTCGGTTTCCAAATGAGTTTGTCATATCCATCAGATTGCTGAAGGGGGATCTGCAAGATAGAGTTTACAAAATTCTGGGAAAAGATTTTGTTGAGAAGGTCGACATTCCATCTTTTAGGATTAGAAAGCCACAAATCAGAAACTTTAATGGGAAGATGGGAGTTCATGCCCTCTTCTGTGATAAAATTATGGATGTTAAACCATAAAGGGCACCAAGGCTCGTTCCAAATCGAAATATTTCCATCAGCTAAGTACTATTGAGTGGCATCAATCATGACACCCCTAACTTTCAAAATCGATTCCCAGGTTCAAGATTTTGAACCAGAGGAACTTACTCTCCAAAAAGACGTGTTTGGGAAGTACTTACCTTTCAGCACCTGTGCCCACAATGCATCTGGATTATCAAGAAGCCTCCAAGAAAGACCTGTAATTAAAGCTTTATTCAAAGCCTACAAATCTCTAAACCAATGCCTCCTGCACCTTTTGGAATGCAAAATTTGTTCCAAACAGAGAGACATAAAGGTTTTTTATTCCCATCTGGATTATTGCCCTTCCACCAGAAATGTCTAATGATACATGTCAACTCTTTGAAAAAAGAATTAGGAAAGAGAACATGAGACATATAGTGGAACGACCAGAATGAGAGATACAATTAGCTTTCCTGTCACTAAATTTTGATTTAAACTTATTTTTCAGGAAGCCATAGATCTTAGTTTTTGGTTGACAAGAAGTAAAAAGAGGATGTCCTAAGTGAGTAGCATCATTAGGCATGAGAGGAACATGGAAAATATTTTTGATAGCTGAACAAACATCAGCTGGTGTATTTGAGCTGAAAAGGATAGAAGATTTGTTCCAATTTGGAGTTTGACCTGAGTCCTTGCAAAAATGCTCTAAAATTTCTTTGATAATTTGAGCCTCCTGGGTTGTGGCTTGACCACAAATGAGCACGTCATCTGCAAAAGAAGAGTGAATGGGAGGAGTATTAGGAGTCAATTTCGTGCTAGTGATTCTCCTATCCCGAATGACATCCTATAACCTGCAAGATAATTCATTTAATGCAATGATGAAGAGATAAGGAGACAGCGGACATCCTTGGCGAATTCTTCTCTGACTTCGAAACTCTCCATAAGATTGGCCATTTACAACGACTGAAAAAGTAGGATTCTCAATGCAGGCTGCAACAAGCTCAATAAAATTATCACTAAAACCCATACGACGCATTGCAAATTTAACGAAGCTCCATTCTATTCTACCAAAGGCCTTAGCAAGATCGAGCTTAAGGAGAAAAGCATGAAAAAAGACTCGGGTTAACCCTAGCCGCCATGGTGACTGTCCGACGAATCCGGGGCAACTATGAGATACATCTCCGATCCTGATTCTGATCCATGTGAAGAATCCTGTTCGTCTACGCGAGACACCTCGTGTAGGACAGTTCCTTATTGCCTAGCAATAAGCTTTGGTTATTCGTCTTCGCAACACGACGCAAGTCAGCGGTTCAAGGTTTTGACCTTGTGGATTCATCGGGATGGCGTCGAGAAGTGGTGGTTCTGTGGCTGCAGGGAAGGAAGTGCATGGCGATTCGGTGAATGACGGTGGCGGTGGCGTGGAACCGACACATCCTATGTCGGTAGTAAATCATGGTGAAGGGGCTGGAGGCGATAGTGATGATATGGATTCAGCTTCATTTGCGGAGTCTAATGAGGCTAATACTGGGGATCAGAGAGCTAGGTGGTTTATAATGAAAAGGTTGATGGTGAAGAAAAAGAAGGGGGCGAGGATGACGATGATCTTGAAATTGATTTGGAGGATTTGGAGGCGCAAGTGGGTAAGAAATTCTTTGCCATCGCACGATACTTCTCTGGGAAGAGTTATTTTGCGAGAGGTTTGTTCGAGGAGATGCAAGGCTACTGGGGTGTGAATCTGAAGGCTCCCGCTAAGGTACTGGATGCTAATAAGTTCTTATTGGAGTTTCATTCAGAATATGATCGCAACAAGGTTGTGTTGGGTGGCCCTTGGAGGCACAAGGGGGACGCTGTGATTGTTGTCAATTATGATGGATTGACGAGGCCTTCTGAGGTTGTGATTGAATCAATTTTGTTGTGGGTTCACCTATATGATCTTCCACCGGTTATGATGTCAAAGGACTGTGGAGAACGCCTGGGGCGTCGGTTCGGACGCATTACAAGTGTGGACACAAGGTTCACAAATTACTTGCGGCTTCGTGTGGTTTTCCCATTAGGGAAGGTGCTAGTGCCAGAAATGATTGTTCGGGTGAAGGGGCGAGGTGAGATGACTGTCAAGGTGAGATATGAAAATGTGCCGCATTTTTGCTTCATATGTGGGCGCATTGGTCATGCAAAGGGGAACTGCCCTGATGGAGATGATGATTCTGGAGTTCGGTATGGAGAGGAGCTGCGAGCATCGCCTCCGAAACCATGCGAGAAGTCCCAGTGAAGCCGGTGGCGCCCAAGGTTGTACGAGCATTGAATTATGTGGGCGATCACAAAGTTCGTGTGGAGAATATGAGTACGGCACCACGACAGACAAGCGCGCAGCCGAGGAGCAGTGTATCAGGAGGAGAGGGAGTACCTGGTGCTAGCCATGTTAATTCTGCTGATACTAAGATGAGGGATAAAAATGCGACCGTACCGGCGGAGGTGGCTTCGGAACTTGCTAGCGGTATTGAGAGGATTTTTGTCCAGGGTCAGTGGCTGGAGATCAACACGAGACTGAGAGGAATTGGTAGCAACAACTTTGCTTCCTTGGATAATATGACAAGGGACGAGGCCACATCAGATAGCAAGACTGTTGTGCCTCTGAATCAAATCAAACCAAGTGCTTCTGACCGCTTTGCTGCTAGAAAAGACACTGGACACAGCAGTATGCTTGACAAGAAGCAGGCCTAGTGCAAGCAGAGGGCGCGATATTGAGAAGATCAAGAAGGGGAAAGTACAACCTAGTGCAAGCGTACAACAGTCAATCGAATCCTTAGTGAAGGAAGGGTTGAATGTTATGGCAAATGTCATGCCGACCAAGACTGAACCAGCTAGCAATGCGGATGAGTTGCCTGCTAAGAAAATCAAGGCTGCAACTAATCTAGCTGCTACTACACCCCTGACGGGACCTCAAGGTGAGGCCCGTCAGGAGCAATGAATGCTTTGAGTTGGAACTGCCGGGGGTTAGGGCTCGCCCGGACAGTTCAAGAGCTAGTGGCTCTAGTTAGAGCAAAAAGCCCGAAGCTAGTGTTCTTATGTGAGACAAGGGGGTCTGCTGCGAGGGTGTCAAAGCTTAAATGGCGTTTGGGGTTGAGGAACTGCACAACAGTGGATAGCTCTGGCCGGGGGGGGGGGTGGCCTTGCTCTTTTTTGGCATGAGTCGTTGGATGTCCAGGTGCTTGAGAAGAATAAACGGTTCATTGATGTTCTGGCTAGGGATGATTCAACGAATGCCTGGTTTCGTATCTCCTTTGTGTATGGTGAGCCAAGGACAGAAAATCGCCATCTGATGTGGGAAATCATGCGAAGGTTGAAGGGTGAAACTGACAAACCTTGGGTCGTGAAAGGAGATTTTAATGAAGCAATGTGGGGCTTCGAACATTTTTCGGCTTGTCCGCGGCCGGAGTGGCAGATGCAAAATTTTAGAGACGCCCTCTCAGATTGTGAATTGATGGATCTAGGATTTGAAGGCTTGCCGTATACGTATGATAACGGTAGGGATGAAAATGCTAATGTGAAAGTCAGACTTGATCGTGCTGTTGCTGATTCTAAGTGGAGAGACCTATATGGTGATGCAAGGCTACAACACCTTGTGTCGTCAAGATCGGACCATTGCCCGTTGTTGCTGGAGATTAAGAAGGAAAGTTGGGAAAGGCACAAAACTTGAATATTTCGTTATGAAATAATGTGGGAGCGTTTGGAATCTCTTTCTGGTGAAATAAAGAAGGCCTGGTGCTCCACTGCTGATAGGGAGTGCTTGGGGGGTGTTCAGGCTGCGTTAGTGGCCGTACAACATGGTTTGCGATCATGGAGTAAGGAGAATTTCGGGTCTGTTACTAGGGAACTTCAGGAGTTGCCGGTGCACCTGGAGGAAATAAAAGCTGATCCGAATCACTGCCGTGTAGATATCCGAGCTGTTACGGATAAAATGGATGAGCTCCTATATCGGGAGGAAATGATGTGGCTTCAAAGGTCTCGCATTACTTGGCTGCGTGAAGGCGACCGCAATACTAACTATTTTCATAAGCAGGCTGTGTGGAGGGCGAGGAAGAATAAGGTGCGCAAGCTCAAGGCACCGGATGGAACATGGTGCGAGGACCCGAGGGAGATGAAGCGGATGACAACAGATTTTTTCAAGTCGCTATATGAAGCTGATACTAGTCTGGACTATGATGATCTGCTGCAACTTATAGGGCAAAAGGTTTCAACTAATATGAACGAGGCGCTGTGTAAGGAATTTTCAGACAAGGAAATTGCAGACGCACTCTTTCAAATGGGGCCGCTTAAGGCCCCAGGGCCTGACGGTTTTCCTGCCTGTTTTTTTCAAAGGCATTGGTTGGTTGTTAAAGAAGATGTGATTGCTGCAGTGAAGAAGTTCTTTTTGGATGGAGTGTTGCCGGAGGAGATAAATGACACTGCAATAGTCCTTATTCCAAAAGATAAAAATCCGGAGGAGCTTAAGGACTTTCGTCCTATTAGTCTTTGTAACGTGATATATAAGGTGATTTCTAAATGTCTGGTAAACAGATTGAGGCCGCTGCTGGAGGATCTCATATCACCGGAGCAAAGTGCCTTTGTCCCTGGGAGACGCATCACGGATAATGCTCTTATAGCTTTTGAGTGTATTGATGCCATACAGAAGGGAGAAGGAAATCGAGGAGATTTTTGTGCGTATAAGTTGGATCTGTCCAAGGCTTATGACCGAGTTGATTGGGTTTTTTTAAAGGAACTGATGATGAAGCTGGGCTTTCAGACGCAGTGGGTTTCATGGATCATGACATGTGTGTCCAATGTCCGATATTCTGTTCGCTTCAATGGGGCTCCAACGGAGCCCTTCACCCCGTCAAGAGGTTTACGCCAAGTGATCCGTTATCGCCTTATTTATTTCTTTTGCTGGCTGATGGCTTATCAGTTTTGTTGAAGCACTATGAGCGTGAGGGCCGGCTGGAGGGACTGAAAGTGTGTAGGCGGGCGCCAAGCATCTCGCACTTGCTGTTCGCTGATGATAGTTTGTTGTTCTTTAAAGCTAATGTGATGCAAGCTACTGCGGTCAAGGAGGCGATTGGCACATTTGAGAGGTGCACAGGTCAGCTGCTAAGCCCGGGCAAATGCTCGCTGTTGGTGAATGCAGATAGTGGCGAAGATGTGGTACAGGAGGTACGCTCAATTTTGGGTGTGTCGCGTGTGGATTTTGAAGCAAAGTACCTTAGCTTGCCGACTCCACATGGTAGAATGAGGAAGGGGGTGTTCCAACCAGTGCATGAGCACTTTCTAAAACGTATGGTGGCCTGGCGCGAGAAGGAATTGTCTGGTGCTGCTAAGGAAATACTAATCAAATCAGTGGCTCAAGCACTGCCTACCTATATAGTGAGTGTGTTCAAGTTGCCTCTTACATTGTGTGATGATCTGATGAAGCAGGTGAGAGCCTTTTTCTGGGGCTCAGAGAAGGGGCGACAGAAAGTACAATGGATTGCATGGGACACCATGATAAAGCCCAAGGGAAGGGGTGGTCTGGGGTTTAAGGATTTGCGGCTGTATAATCAAGCGCTCCTTGCTCATCAGGCATGGAGAATTGTTGCCAATCCAGAAAGCTTATGTTCTCGTGTACTGAAAGCAAAATACTTTCCCCAAGGAAATCTGATGGATACGGTTGTTGCTGGGGAGGCATCACCGACATGGCGTGCTATAGAATATGGCCTGGAACTTTTGAAGAAAGGCACAATATATCGAGTCAGAGATGGTCAGTCAATTCGTATTTGGCATGATAACTGGTTGCCCAACTCTGAGGATCTAAAACCTGTTGGTTCTTTGCGACTGTGTAGACTGAGGCAGGTGAGTCAATTAATTGATGCCGAGGCGAGACGTTGGGATGAAACTGCTGTGAGGAGGTATTTCCTTCCATGGGATGCTGAGGATATTCTCAAGATAAAGTTGCCGATGGTTGCTTCGCCGGATGTGTTGGCCTGGGCATATGAGAAATCTGGTGTGTTCTCTATCAAGAGTGCATACCGAGTGGCCATCAGTGTGCATCACCCGGATGATGGAGCTGGGAGCAGTTCTGCAACAAGTGCGGATGTTTGTGTGGAAAGTGATAAACAATGGCATCCCGACGAGAGCTAATAAGTGCTACAGACATATTGAGGCACAAAATGTTTGTGAGATGTGTGGACTAGCGAAGGAAGACTGTCACCACGCACTAATTACCTGCCGACATGCTACAGATTTGCGACACGCACTGGCTGATCACTGGGAACTGCCTAATGAGGATGATCTCCGTTACTCGGGGCCGGAGTGGTTGTTGGTGTTGCTATACAGGTACCTGTCTGAAGTGCTGGGTAATTTCTTCATGCTTTTGTGGAGGGCCTGGAACGTACACAATGGGGTGTTGAAGGCTGGTGAAATCCTATCCATACAAGGTTCAGTATTATTCTTAACTAGCTATATGTCTAGCCTGTTGCAAATCCGGCAACAAGAGCCTGTTGCCGAGGGAAAAGGAAAGCAATGGTGCCCTGAACCTGGTTCTGTCCTAAGGAAACATGGAAACCGTGAGGTGATGACCTGGGTGCGGCCACCATGTGGTGTGCTGAAAGTGAATATGGACGGTGCCTATCATGGGCAATCTGGAAGGGCGTCTGTTGGAGTAATTGTCCGAGATCATGATGGCAAGCCTCTTCTCACGGCTTGGCGTATGCTGTTTCACTGTCGGGATGTAGAGGAAGCGGAGGCGGCGGCCTGTCCGGAGGGTGTGCGATTGGCAACAAGATGGTCGGATGCTAATTGCGTCCTTGAGTCTGATTGTTCAACGGTGGTGGACAAGATTAACATGAAAACGCCCGACAGGTCGGTGGTTGCTCCTATCATTGGTGATATTCGGTTAGAGATGTTGCAGTTCAGTGGCTTCAGGGTTTGTAAGATTAGGCGTGAGCAGAACAAGGTTGCTCATGAGCTTGCGCAGTGGGCAATTAAGTCTAGTAGTAGCATAGTATCTTTTGTTAGTCCTCCTGAGAGTGTGGTGTCGTTAATTAGCGAAGAGTCTGGAGCTCTTTTGAGCTGTAATGGTGTGACTTAATTAATAAAGCTCCCGCCTTTCCATCACAAAAAAAGGAGAAGCATGAGTGGGCCAATTCCGGAGACGGAAGGTGTGAATGATCTCATGAGCAACAATAATGTTTTCAGCAATTCTACGGCCTTTGACAAAAGCATATTGAGAATTATTGATACAAGCAGGAATATAGGGTTCTATTTTGAGAGCAAGAATTTTGGCAATGATTTTGTAAGCCACAATACAGAGACTGATAGGCCTATAGTCCATGGGAGTGACACAATGCGACTTCTTTGGAGTCAAGACAATATTAGTTTTCTTCATACCTGGTACGTCATCTCCAATCCAGCTCCAAGAGAACCTGTAAAATTTAGCATTCAAGCCATCTGGACCAGGAGCTGCGTCAACCCTCACTTTTTAAGAATGTTAAAGATTTCTTCTTTAGAAAGAATGCTCATAAGGGACTCATCAGGAATACAGTTTTTAGGCGAATACTCCATGTAAGCTTTAGAATCATGTAAGGTTGAACTAAAAAGATTGCAAAAGTATTGAATAAAACAATCAACAATCCCTTCATCCGTCGATATCATGTTACCATTGGGGTGCTCAATGGAACTGATTTTATTCATGCTTCTCCTCTTGATCACACTTTTGTGAAAGAAGGAAGTATTTCTGTCTCATTTTGTGACCCAATTCTTCTTGCATCGCTGCCTATAATATTCTGAAATTTTGTTTTGAATAAGAGCATGGGTTAGCTCATCTTCCAAAGCATAATTATGATGAGAAAAGGGAAGAGCTTGCAGGTTGGCAATCTCAGTTTCAATATGTTTTAGCTGATTATTGAGAGAAGATTATTCTTTCTGGACCAAACTTGCAGATGATGACCAAGCTGCCTAGTTCTTTTGCGAAAAGGAAGGTGAGAGAAACTGGTCCAAATGTTTTTACTTACCTCCTGGAAATCATTTTCAAAAAACCACCAATTCTCAAACTTGAAATTTCTTTTCCTACGACCGAGGTTAGAATTAGGAACGGACAGAATATGAGCATGATCACCATATAAGAGAGGCAAATGATACACCTTACTATTAGGGAAAATATTACACCAAGAGAGATTTGCCAAACACCTGTCCAATCTTTGGAAAATAGCTTTAGAAGCATATCTCCTGTTTGTCCAGGTGTAGGCAGCACCATTATAGCCCAGATCAACCAAACCACAATTTTTAACGATAGAAGTAAAAAGAGAAATTCTACTATTATTAGCAGGCCTAGAACCAAATTTTTTATTAGCATGCAACACATCGTTCATATCACCCATACAAAAGAAGGGGTTGTCGTCAAGCAAAAGCAGCCACATCTGACCATATGTTGCTTGTATTTACATGGTTAGGGTCACCATAAATACAAGCTAGCTTAAAACCTAAGTCTTGGTTAGAGTTGACATTAGCTAAAATATAATTAGGGCCGAACTTCACTACTTCAACTTCAACATCTTCTTTCGACAAAAGCCACAACCCTCCTGAGATCCCACTAGCAGGAACGATAAAGCTATCATAAATAGAGAGATTAGTGGTTAGATCATTAATGGAAAATTTATTTGTTTTAGTTTCAGATATAAATATTACCTTAGCATTAGTCGAACCTATCAACCTTTGAAGGTGGCGCAACTTAGAACTGCGGAGGAAGCCACCCACCCCTCTACAGTTCCAAGATAGAAGATTCATGGCGCTGGAGGCGCCTTAAGGGCTGGCGCCAAACCCCCATCATTATCTTTAGGAAGAGCAACGTCACATTGAGTCGAAGACTTGGAGATAACTTCACCATCATTGTGTTGACCCTGATTAGCAGCATCTGGAGGAGGCTTCCCAGCCACATCAGCTCCCATTTCTCGAACTCCATCACCAACATCAGGAAGTTGATCCTCAACTGAGCCTACATCAGAGAGATAAGGAAGATGATCACCATGCGATATTTGCTGAGAACTGACCCGATGATCATGTGTTAAACATGGAAGACTCGCAGCCATAGTACGAGGAACACCCAAATTGAAATGAGAGCTTCGACTCTCAGAATGAACTCCGCCTCCATGAAAAAAGGTTGTTGTTTGTTGAAACTAGCATTCCGTTCAATGGCCTCTTGATCCCACCTGCTATGATGGACTCCGTGACGTTTCCTTGGATGCAAGGCCCTCACAAAATGTTCATCACTTAGAGCCTTCACATTTGGGTGGGAGACAGGGGATTTTTGTTGACATTGGGAAGAATGGATCATGGATTTTTTGGAAGTGGATTGCATAAGAGGAGAGCCATGCCTCTTGATGGCAGGTTTGGCAGTAGATGGTATTTGTTTACTAGTGTGGCAAGTGGATGGCATGATTTCCTTATTCCATAAAGAATGTTGGAAGGCATCTTGATTTAAATCATAGTTTTAAATCTCCCGCTATAGCTGTTTTAGGCAATGTACCGCTATTTGTGTTCATGTACAAATTAACCGCTATCTCCCGCTATAGCCCGATTTAGCTCCATTATTAGCTGTTTCAGAAACATGCCGCTAAATCCCTTAGCCCACTATTTAAAATATTAATTTAAATACAGAGCATCATTAGCCATGGATGATATTACAGGGAATTCATTTGGAATATGAGTACCTGAGGTTTGCTGGAGATGGCCTGAAGCATTTATCTCAGGTGGAGGAAGCACTAATGGAGACTTGGGGTAGTGGCCTTCTGATTTGGTTCTCTGATCCTTTGGTGGCAGGAGCGTTGCTCTGTATTTTCAGACTAGGACATCCATGAGAGGCAAAAGGGTTTATTTGTTGTTTCCATTGTTGACTCTGAGAGAAAGTATCCTGATGCTGCCAAGTCTGATATTATTGAGTTTGAGCATTAAAAATTATTTTTGATTGTCCCCCACTTTTGACAGCAGTAGATTGTTGCCCAAGTAGAAAGACCTGGTTGTGCTTGTGAATAAGGGAAAGAGGAAAATATCTTGCTAGCTTCCCGCTCACTTCCTCTTCTACTTCTTTCTGGAACCTGCAAGCTGCCTCCAACTGCCCCTTGCACTGTGGCATTAAATGCAATTGACTGTTGGTTGACTAAAGGCACCAACTGCATATTGTTACTGTAGCTTGGAAATATCTCCTTTTCATTTCTCAAACCAGATTCTGCACCGGATCTAACTGATGTTGAGCCTGTTTTTTGGAAGAAATCTTTTAAAGACTGAACATAAGGATCCAGAGCTTTACACTCATTTTCTTCTTGTGCTTCTGCTGGAATCTCTTGTTCCTGAGTCCTCCATTTTCCATAAATTTCGTGTGGCACTTTAGCAGCTTGAACTGGATTAAGTGGCCAAATCATTTGCTGCCTCTTAATGCAACTCGACACATTATGGAATAGATGACCGCAGAAGCTACAAATCTTGACTAGCTTTTCATAGAAAATGTAAATCTTGATTTCTTCTCCTTAGAAATGCTGATTGTAACACTATCAAGCAGAGGCTTTGCAACATCCAATATTACTCTCGCAATCACATACTCTGGAATTCTAAACATTGCATTGCCAGTCATGACCACAGAGTTATCTTTCACACCAATCTTCTCTATGATTTTATTCACCAAATCAACTGAGCGTAGAGGCTTTGGAATGCCATAAAGATGAACATTAACAGGAAGATACCTGAAAGTGTACGACTCCTTTGGTCTACTGCGGCTTGGATCAATCCATTCAACTGGCATGGTCTCTCTTTCTGCAATCCAGGGCTGCTTTTGCCATACCCATCTTTGATCCTCCTCTGACCTGAAGCTTGCCATGAAGAGATTATCATCCATTTGTGTGACTTTATAGAACCTGGTGCCCCAAGCAGCTCTCATGGCTTTCTCAAACATGAAGCTGGTAACATTTCTTGTCACCTTGCCCTCTGGAGGACCAACTTTGTAGAGAAGATTAAAACAGGAAGAGACTAGTTCTATTTGATTTTCGAAATCAATCTGAATCTCTTCCTTATGCGAGAGGTTGAGGTTTTGGAAATCGAAGTCCAGCTCATCTGCTGGATTAGTGGGCATAAAACTGGGTGGGTCTGGGTCAGGTTCCATGGAATAAGTAGGGAAGCCGTGGGGAGGAGGAAGCAAAGGATTAGATCTGTGCGGGGAAGAGATGGGAGAGGAATAGCAGGAAGGATTAAAAGGCATCACGCCTACCGCCTTAAAGGAAAGCTACAGGAGCACTACAGTAGAGAGTCATCCTGAACGAACCCGGAATCCTTCTCTTGGCTGATAACAAGCCGACTTGCCCTATTCTGGCTTTCGCATAACTTGGAGTGAAAGCCGGCTGGATAAGATCCCCAATAATCCGGCGATTAAACAAAAGATCAAATATATGTGTATGGCTAGCTTCAATTTCTGACGTTTCTGGTGGACATACTGGTGGTGCTTCGCCGCTGTGGCTGACAGATCGAGCCGACCTGCACTAGGTGCCCTGCAGGACAGCTAGCTGACATTGTTCCTACGCACCGTGAGCGCCGGCGGCAGGGCAGCGTGCACGGAAATTGACCACCTACCAGATTGCCATTTGCATGGAAACTAAAAAATAAAATTTGACCTGCGGGAGTATGACGCCCCGGGGCATTTAATTAAGAAGAAGATCTTCACAGATCGAGAAAACTCCAGCCGAACCCTTCTCTCCGATCATACATTGGGACTCAGCTGGCATGTGAGCTGTAACGCTAGTCTTTACCTATGCTTTGATCTAAAGAAGGGCGACATGATTTTTTTTTCATTGCAACTACTTGATTCGCTACAATGCACGCGTGACACTGTAGCGAACTACGGTACCACGTGGGTGCCTCCACTCGAACCTGGGTCGACAGGGGCAACGCCCCCAAAGCTGGAGGCTCTGACCGCTCGGGTCGACGAGCTTTGGCATGTGCATGGAAACTCATCAAATGCCCTTTAAATTTTAAACCTGTCATATCAAAAAGAATCTTATCATTTAAGAGTACTAAATAAAGTCTAATGACAAAACTTTTTTGCAGATGGGTACATCTTTACAAGACGAATCTAATGAGCCAAATTAATCTATGTTTTGCTACAGTGATGTCATAGTAATCATCTTCTAATCACGACTTAGTTACCCTTGTTAGATTCGTCTCACGAATTAGACCTGGAGTTCTGCAATTAGTTTTATAATTAAATTTTAATTAATATTATAAAATTTAGACCTCAGGAAAAGAACACACCTGTAGGTGTCAGACCAGCATACACATACAAACTGAAAGTTGTGCCTGAGTGAAACAGCAGACAAGGCTCGTGATGGTGTCAAATTTCCCAATGACTCCCATCCACAGGGAAAGCCGTATCTTTTACTCTTGAAGTACAATAAATTACTCATACTCCCCAACTGTGATGTAGTGAACGTACGAAAGGAGCTGACATGAGAGGCGAGAGGAGATGTGGTGTTAAATAGTGAAAACCGGAGTCCGTTGGCCTTATAGTTTTCGCCTGAACGATGGGTGGCTCAAAAATTGAATCTACATTCCTCTCCTCATATATAGATCAACAATAATCTGTCTCAAAAAAAAAGATCGACAATAATCCGACCAATTAATACGTTTTTATTTATATGACATGGTTGACTTTTTTTGTTAAACTTGGACTAACAATATATAAATATATATAGTTATTTAGAGTGAAATAAACATCATTAGATCTATCATCAAAAATACTTTTAGATTAACCTATATATTTAGCTATTTGCATAAATATTTATAAATAAGACGATTGGTCAAAGTAGCAAAAAAATCAACTGCGTCATATAAATAAAAACGAAGGCAGTATGTCAGGGGCATAGTAACGATGGTTGGTCAATCCAAAACACTTTGGCGTCCATGTATACACAGCCTGAAGTCCGACAGTAATTTGAAAATTAAGTCACAAGGAAATAGATACGGCATGTATCTCTATATTTGTATGCACTATGATACCTAACCCATCAATTTATATTTATTGATAATGCTCGCGGACAAATAATGTCCCATCTTTGGT
This sequence comes from Eragrostis tef, assembly GCA_000970635.1. Taxonomy (NCBI): domain Eukaryota; kingdom Viridiplantae; phylum Streptophyta; class Magnoliopsida; order Poales; family Poaceae; genus Eragrostis; species Eragrostis tef. The sequence continues at coordinate 110,687 of LAPY01000218.1, forward strand.
AGAAGTAAAAGTACCATTATAAATTTTACTACTCCCTATGTCCAAAAATATAAGCCCCGTCTCTTTTAATTTTCTTTTCAACTTTGACTGTGAACAATGAAAACTTCACTCAGATTGTAAAAAAATGATAAAACTAGATTCATCATAAAACTAACTATTGCAGTACACAACTCTTCCTGTTTGAAACAATACACAATTATGGCAAAAACATGATATTGTTAGTCAAATTAAGTTGAAAAGTTTTGACTTGAAACAAATACATAAATGCTCCTAGCCTCCTATGTCATGATTGAGGGAATGTTGTATAAGCTTTGTGGGGTTTTGGTGATCAATGACACCATGAACCCATGTTTAACCGAGTAATGCTAGAGTTACGTACGGGTTTACGTGATTGCTACATGCTGGCTAGAATATATCCCGTTGCCAAAGACGATTGAGGAGGGCGGGGTGGGGCGTCTCATCAGAGAATCCTTTAGTATGTGGGGATTGTACCACCAAGATCTCCCTTCCCCCTCGCCCCCCCCCCCCCCCC
>LAPY01000218.1:112018-129227 GCA_000970635.1 Eragrostis tef
GGCGGGTATGCCACCGGAGCTGGGCGGGAGGCGGAGGCAGCTGGGGCAAGCACGGCGACGGGCGGCGGCAGGGTGCCACTGGGAAGAAGAAGAAGAATGCGTCGTGGGCCGTTCGATAGAAAGGATTTCGTCAGACGCCCTCCGCATAGAGGTCCCTTGGGCAGACGGGTGCTCGGCGTTTACATGGGAGGTAGCTACGGCGTCCCTATGATTAGACGCCGAGTCGCCGAAGCGAGGAGGAGATCGACGGGAGACAGGAGGTGGTTGCCAATGGACTGATTTTGTTTCTTTCGCTATCAGGCCTACTGAACAGAAGATTTTTGGGGCCTTTCGGGCGCTCAGACTGCACTCATCAGTCGACGGGCCTGTGACGCTGCAAAGTCTGCTGCATTCTCGTATAATTTCCTCGGTTCCTCTCATTTTTCTGGCCCTGTTGCTATAGGTTGGTGAGCGCACAACTTATTGTTCAATTGCATGCATGTCGTCCCCTTTGTCCAAGGCTCTTCTTGCCCTCCTTTCTTGCTTTGCTCCAACTTGTTTTATGGCTCTCCCGCTCGCCCCACTATCGGCTATGGGTCATCGTTGTCAGACGCTAGCAACCTCGCACCCTCGCCTGCTTGCCATGCAGTTGGCTCGTTATGGTCCTAGCTTTGTTTTTTTGCAGTTGGCTTTGCCCTCCCATCACGTCACTCGGCTAGTTGCCAATATATAGTTGCCGCTACATTAATACTTGCTTTAGTAATTTGTATTATGCAGAAAAAGATAATATAACAGGAATAAAGGCTCCTATTTAGCGTGCATTGCTAATAAAAGCAATGGTGGGAAATAGAAAGTAATATAAAGGTGTTTTGGTCTAATTTTTACATAATGGCAGTGGTGGGTAAATTTTTATTTTTTTTTCTGATTAATGTGAGGATTTCTAGCCCTTGAGCCACTTCCGGCTATGGGCTATCGCGGTCACACGCTAGGAACCTCGCACCCTCGTCTGCTTGGCACGCCATTAGTTGGTCATCGTCCTAACTTGTTATTCTGCTTTTCCCGCTCATCACGTCACTCGGCTAGTTGCCATCGTAATATATAGTTGCTACTACACTTCTACTTTATTGTGTGATTTCTAGTACAAACATTATGTACGTATAAAATATGTGGAAAAAGAAAATATAATAGGAAAAGAGGCTCATGTTTAGGATGCGTTGCTAATAAAGGTAATGGTGGAAAATAGAAAAGTGATATAAATATGTTTTTGTTTAATTTTATATAATGACAGCGGTAGGTAATTAGTAAGACATGTGGATGGTATTTTGGACTAATTTTTTCATAATAGCAGCGGCGGATAATTTTTTTATCTTTCTTCGATGTGAAAATTTTTTCATGTTGAGAGCGAAGATGATGTCTCCTTTTCTGGCCAAATAAAAAATTAATAGATTTGCATGCATTTTTTTATTATATTATAGGTACACACGAAACAATAGTACCTAGAGTACAGCACGAACATATCATCTAAAAAACTTCAATGGTCTCCTTGACGCACGATTCCGGTGCAAAGGAGAGCTTGGTGTCTTTAAGGTCATAGATGAATCGTGTATCCACTTGTTGAAATGCACCGATTATAGTTTGTTGTCCTGGTGTCATTGCGAGGCACATGATTTGCCCACGCTTCTCATCCATCATCAAGAACAATTGCTTCGGTGAGAGTACCAGCACTGCCTCCTCCTCAGAAAAGTGAAGCGACAATGGCTGGATATGGCTCATTATCGCTTGAGTTGCTCGGACACAGAGGTTGAATCCATGACGGTTTACTCGTTTTGCTTGATGATGTTGAAGGTCTGACCATATGGCATCCTCAACAATGTGATAAGCTTCTTCAACCATCACGGTCAATGGTGTTCCGAGGTCAACCACACACCCACCTTGCCCATGCATGTATCGGGCAAACATCTCTGGGTGAATCTTATCTAGTTTATGTTCGCCTAGGCTAATGCCAACGAGGTTAACATAGTACTCTGACTCGTGGGTATATAGTGCTGGTAGGATCCTTGTGGTTCTAGAATTCGGATTGTGTGTAATGTTGGTGCCAAAACTAATTAAACCCTGACGCTTTGTGTTGCTACCCCCAAAGAGGCAGTACGAGAATTGTGTTAGACCTTGAGCCACAGCCTGTATTACAAGGGAGCCTTCCATCCTACCCATGCCAAAAACACTAGCATACCTACCCTTACTATCAAAATTTTCGGTTGAGTGGGAGCAGCCAAAGAGAAAGTCTTTATGTACCTCATCCTTCAAGAAGCTGTCCGTGGCAAGGAAACCATGGACTGACATCCCTCTTCGGCCGTGAAAGAGGTGGAAAGCACATTGATTTCCAGACGGATCATAAGGGTGTTGGCAGATTGGGTTTGCAGAGGCAACATTGCGGAAGGTTGGCGACTCAGCTGGGTCAAAAATAGGGTTGAATTGTTTCGCGCTTGGCGCACATGGCTTGCATTGCAGCCATGTTAGGCTGCTCATAGCATCAATTTTGAGGGCATATTGTTCTATCCCAGCTTCAGAGCCAACAATAACCAATGCTTCGTATAACTGTGGTAGGTGTACCGGGTGCATTGTCTCTAGACGGAGTGTGGTGACATTCGTTACAGAGGAGCTAACTTTGCGCTGGAAATGCAAGAAGCCATCACTATCATGATGGATGGTGTGGTCAGGACCCTCGTGGTTGGCAAACAGTTTGAAGCTAAAACCGATGGAGCTTTTATGGGGCATTGTTGTGTGGTTGGCGATGGAAATGACCAGGTGGTGCGCGAGACTGGCTATGAACTTCATCTTCACAGTGCTGATAGACTGATGATGACGAGTGAACATGGTTGACGAAGAAAATTTATAGAGCTTGAGCCTCCTATTGTGTTGTCAGGTTGGGGCTCTATCTTGTAGAAAGTGTATTAAACAATTGTGCTAGGTAGGTACAAATGGGCGGCTGTTGCCATGCATGTAGATCTACCATAAAAATATGAAAATAATTTAATTTTATAGATAGCATGCACATTTGTTAAATGCAAATGGGCTGCATGAGCTATTAGAAGATATAGTTGAATACTTGCGTCATGCAAAGTAGATGTGAAGGAATGGACGGCAAGAGCTAAGGATTTTGTTAGGTACAAATGAAAGGCAAGAGCTATTTACGACGTCGGGAGACATGGATAGTTCCATCTCTTAGATACAGAATACTAAAAATAATATTACTAGCAAAAATGCCCGTGCGTTGCCACGGGCTGATGGCCGGAAACAAATCAATTTAATGGATCTCTGTTTTTAGACAAAACTGAATTTGAACCGTTCAAAGTAAATGTCCGAAACAGACTCATGAAAAATATTTTGATTCCACAACAAAAAAAAACACCATGAAGGATTCATGTTGGCAGTACTATTCCCATGAATGAAACTTTATTATTGTACATGTATATATTATTACATAAAAAATAACCTAGCAGATGCAAAATGACACAAAAACACTAAGCAGCAGTATATACTCCCACATTAAGTTGCTGTGTACTCAATTTGAACCAGACATATCAAATCTCTATTGAATCAGGTAGATACTAGTTCAGATTGTTCACAGTAAAAAAAGTTCTACAACTGATTTTTCAATGAGAAACAATAAAACTTGGATGTAACTAAAAAATACCTCTGAGCACCCATTGTCAATTTAGGGATTATGTTACAGATTAATAAAGTATGCAAGCCAGAGGCATCACGCAGCCCGCCAGGTCCGCACCTAGCGATCACCACTATGTAAAAAATGCAGAAACAAGACACTGGCACTCAGTGACGCTTTTTTAAAACGCGTCTGTGATGACAGATTGCAGACTCGTGTGAAAAAAACACGTCTGCTATATGATTTTACTCAACAAAACGCGTCTGCTATGTGGCAATATAGGTGACGCGGCTGAACGAAACGCGTCTGCTACGACACGCAAATATATAGGAGACACGTTTTGTTTCCACGAAACGCGTCGCCGAACAAAGGGCCCCGGACCCGAAATTTTCATTGGATTCATCCTATTCGGCATCGGCCTCACGTCCGCACCCCCCCGTGACCCATTCGTCCTCCCTCCCAACTCAGCACCGCGCACCCCGTCCTCTCCCTCTCACTCTCGACCCACCTCGCCGGCCGGAGCCACCGCGCCCCCACCTCGCCCTCGCGGAGCAGCAGCGCCTCCTCCTCGTTGACCCGAGCCACTGCGCCCCGACCTCGCCGGAGCAGCCGCGCCCCCACCTCGCCGCCACCTCGTGCCTTCTCGTCTACCCGAGCCGCCGCACCCTCACCTCGCCGGAGGCAGAGCAGCTGTGCCTCCATCTCGCCCCGACCTCGTTCCTGCTCCTCGTCGATCCAAGCCACTGCGCCCCCTCGTCCGAGCAGCATCGGCGGCAAAGTTCCTAGGGTTAGGGTTCAGGCAGATCCAGCGGCGACTGAACTGATGGAGCCGGAGCTGAGGTGGGAGACGACGGATCCGGCGGTGACGGAGCTCAAGAACTAGGTTCTCCACATCCCCATCGTCATCCCAGGTAAGATGTGTCTGCTCTGTTCTAGATCCAAGATCGAGGCGGGACGGCGTGGATCTGGCGGCTCCATCTCCATCAGCGAGCTAGGGTTCGGCGCGATGGCTCGGCTCCCAAACGTCGGCCTCATCGCGGCTGCTTGGGATGAGGATGCGGCTGGATGTACCGATGCAGAGCAGCCAGAGGAGCTAGCAGCGCTAGGTTCGGATTCTTCAGCCACGCCTTGTCAGGTTTGCTCACTTGCTCTCCTGCATGTTGCCTGTTCGAAGAAATTGCTGAATGAGCCCAACGCCGGCCTCGTCTTCTCCTCCATCCACAAGACATGTAGGGCGTAGTTAGCAGCAGTTCAATCTTCTGCAAGCGGTGATGTGATCTCGTTGCCATTGGCATCTGTAGGTTCAGCTTGCAGTGTCACTCAGCTGCTGATACATAGGTATTGGGCATGAAAAAGGCTAACTAGAACAAAATCTTTCAGAGCACACCTCAATTTATGCAAGTACCATCTTTATGTACCATGCTGTTTAATTCTTCTGTATGATAAATATTCATGCTGGACATGATGCAGAAGGATGCCATGGTGAAGGAGCTATAGGCGTTGGATGAGTGATGACGAGTGAAAGGTCTTCTCCTCCCTATAGCCTTTGCCAGGCCAAAGGTCTGCTCATCTTGCTCAAGAAATATCTGATCCCTTTTCTTTCTTGTTCTACAACCTATCTTCAAGTAGTATTGTTCTGCTGTTGATGATAACATGGGGATGACAACTGCTACTAGTTCTAGTTTTAGTTTATATATTCCATAAAATAAAACAGAGATGATCTATTAGACTGAAACCATAGTATATCCTACACGATTATACTGACATGCATAAGTATGTAATAGCTATGATAGAATCAACCATCTCAGTAAAGTATGTTCAAATCTAATATTTAATTAGACACTATCCTGCTAGTGCTTTTGCATAAATGGCTCTGTACTGGATGTGTGCTCCCTGGTTGTGTGCTTTGTAATCATGATTAGTTAATTAAATACCTTTGTTAAGTGATGCTTCCCCCTCTGAATACATGTTTAAGTGATGCTTTGCCTGATTCAGTCAAGATAGTGGCTTCTTGTCTTATCTTAAGGCATGGAAGAATCTCTGCTACTTGACTATATTACTTAAGTACTGAAGTTTGTTACTGCACACTTTGACTTGACTGTACTACTGAAGTTTATTACTGCACACTTTGACTTGACTGTACTACTGAAGTTTATTACTGCTGGCTTTTGACCTCTTTAGACATATTTTGCATTCAGTGTAAATGAATGGTGCAGCTCAAGCACTTACTTTTGAATATTTCTTGGCAGGTTGCAGAGACGATGCAGAACTTGACCATATTGTCTAAAGAGGTCAGAACATCTTCAGCTATTTTCTGGTTTTGATTTGTTTTCCTTATTTCTGCTTGTTATTTCGGTCCATGGTTTGCCTATGAGTAGTGACAACCTACAACAGATCTATGTGAACGTTATATTTATATGTTGTATGCCTTGTCTAGGTATTCAGTATCTCTAGCAAATGGCAAGTAAGTGCAAGCTGCATTACTTTTGGATATTTGATGGCATACATTGTTTTCATGAAGTTCAGATGGCATACTTTTGTTCTCCTTCACCTGCGTAGGAATACTCTTCACATCATACACACTAGGTTTACACTATTTTAGATGATGACATGAATATTTGAATATTAGACGAAAGCGATGATTCATGGACTGAAACTTGTATGCATTGGAGCTTGATCAAATAACTTGAACATTATTTTATTATCGGTTAAAAGATTTTTTATATATGACAACCATTCCTTTAGTATTCTGCTGCATCAAGTGTCGATCAGATACTATTACTTATTCCACATGTAAGCTTAAATTGAATATATTGCAGTTCCGGACTGATGAGTGTTTGAGCATGCCCAAATATGTTACCAGTGTTGTTTATGAATCATAATAAATTGCTACTGAAACTAGCACATTGGTAGTTGATGTGGATCTATATGTTCCTTGATATGATAAATATTATAAAACTTAATGATCTTATCATGTGTTAGGTACAATATTCCTCATTCATGTTTTGGTGCCTGACTGCCAGCTGCTTGCCTGTAGCATGATGATGCCTTCCAGTCTGGTTTATCATTACATCAATTTTTATAGTATGTTGTTTCACTATTGCTTGTCTCATAGCTTTGTAAACGAACTAGCTCTACTTGCCTTGTAAACATTAGTAATAATGTATTGGAAGCAGTATTGTATATAATATAATCACTGGATCTTGACATTACAGAATCATGATTGTATATAATTGGTAAACAGGGGTGTCTTTTTTTTGTTTTTTGAATTAAGCTTTGGAGACGCGTTTTCAGAACGAGTCTGCTATGTTTGTTCATTGCAGACGCGTTTTCATCTGGACGCGTCTGCTATCAGAGGATATTTGCAGATTCGTTCCAGCAAAACGCGTCTGCTATTAAGAGGATCTTTGCAGACGCGCATTTACGCGTCTGTGATTAGCTCACATCACAGACGCAATTTTGGAGACGAAAAAAAATTTCGTCTGTGATTAGACTTGAGCAGCGTCTCCAAATAGCTATTCTTACATAGTGGACATCTTTTGGAGCAAATCGACATGTTCACCTAAGTTGGTAGCTTCCTCGTCAGGTTCGAGCCGTCCATCTTGATGCACCATCTTCTTCACTGGGTAATGTTGGCAGAGAAGAGGCGGCAGCATGCATTGGCGGATGAATTCGGCAGATCAAGCTGTGGATGCGAGAAAAACAATTGTGGATGGCACTGCATTCCTGTCGGCATCGGCATTTAGAGAACGCAGAGAAGCGCCGAGATGTGCCCGTAGAAAGGATTCAAAGTCAATCTCCTGGTCACTGTTGGTGTGCAATTCCGACAACAAGGTGGCGATCTCCTCTTCAGAGATCACCTCATTGATCCGCCGCAGCTTCTTTATTAGCCCTGGTAGATTCTTGGTGGTGACATGGCCGGCATCCCTCTTTAGAGACAAAACTGCAACCACACACAATTGAAAACAAAACCGACGGACAAAAAAGCGCAAGCAACTGCGGTTTCTGGCGAAGAGGAAGGAGAGGTGCGGTGAAGCCCACGGATTTCACGTCACCTTGGCCTTGAATGATCGGAGCTCGACCTGCGTGAACTGCCCCTGTAACGAAGGGATGAATCAGGAGGAAGACAGGCACAGCATGGTTGAGGGGTGGACGATCTGTCGGCTCCCGTTTAGCGTCGACGCCGCCAAGGACCTCGGCGTGCCGTGCACGCTGCTTTTGACAGCCAGCGCCTGCGGCTCCCTGGGATACCGCCACTACCGCGTCTTCATCAAAAAGGGACTTGTCCCTCTCAAAGGTCAGTCATCTGGTGGAGTTCGCGTGGGGTCTCACCAACAGCGGCTACGCGTTCCTATGGATCGTCCGGCCCGACCTGGTGAACGGTGACGCCTCCGCCGCGGCGCTGCCTCCCGAGTTCCTAGAGGCGACGCGGGGCAGGGGCCTCTTGGCGAGCTGGTTCCCGCAGGAGGAGGTGCTGCGGCACGAGGCGGTCGGGCTGTTCCTCATGCATGTACAGCGGGTGGAACTCTCCACCGGGGTGCCCATGCTGTCGTGGCCCTTCTTCGCCAAACAGCAGATGAATTCTCGGTACAAGTGCATGGAGTGGGGCGTGGCGATGGAGGTCGGCGACAATGTGCGGCGTGAGGTGGTGGAGAGCAGGATCAGGGAGGCCATGGCAGGGGATAAGGGCAGGGCTGTCGATCTCGTGTAGGCGGGCTATGTTTTTTTTTTTTGAGAAAAGGGTAATTTATTAATCACCCCGACCTCTGAAGAGACCTAGACGAGTGCAAATCGTTTTTACACTCATCTGAAACAGAAAAGCAGACAAAAAACAAAAACGAACAACAGAAAACAAAAACACAAAAGGTCGATGCCCTATTCTAAAGCACTGAATATTCCAAGCGATCATCCAAATCCTGGATCCGTTACTAACTAAACCTCCTCCGGTCTCCCTGTTTTTCTCTCCATAGCTTCCCTGTTTTCCTTCCGACACCTCAGGGATTTCTTCTCCTCTCTGTCGCTTCGTTCCTCTTCTGTTCCCGCCACATCTTCTCCTGCAAATTAAGTTCCATTAACAAAGTCTATGGACATACACCCATTTCAGCAATTCATAGCACGCCCAAACACACCATCTCAGAAACTTCGTTCGCAACTGCATTACAGGTTTCACAATCCCAACTAACATTACAGCTACATAGTACCAGATTTTATCCATTCCATGCCACAATTGCATAACAGGTTTCACAATCCCAACTATTATTACTGCCAACACCCCATAATCCTCACTTAGCTGGAATTCTTTAGTATTTTTCAGTACACTATCCATTAGTAGATGGAAGCGCCAGACTGTCTGATGATCTCTCAAATGTTGTCGGAGCCTTCCCCATATTGACTCCATCTCCTGTTTCTCCCCTGTTGTAAGCAAAACCGACCACAACTTAGTGTAATTCATGGCCGAAAGCATAATCTGTTCAAGCAAAAATAAATGACTGTCTCTGAAAGTAGAACTATTGCGCCACTTCCAAATACCCCACATTAAAGCCAAACCCCATACTCTATGCACCTCCTTATTTTCTACTGCATGTTCATTTATCCAATCTCTAATATTCTCAGGTACTCGAGAGCTACACCTTATATCCACCAACGTACTCCATCCATAGATGGCCACTGCACACTCAAAAAACAAGTGCTGCAGTGACTCATTTGCTATATAGAAATTACACATTTTATCCCCCTTCCAAGTTCTTTTCAAGAGCTGATCCCTAGTCAGCGTTTTCCCTGTAATCAAAGTCCACACGAAAATTTTAATCCATATTCTCATGTCCTCCTTTGTTATACTAATGGCACCATGCTTGATCCACTTGTACCCTTCACTGGTTGAGTATTCCCCCCTTTTCCCTTTCCATTTTAGAATATCTTTAGCTTCTGTTAGAGAGTAACCTGCCAAGACTTCACTCAGTTTTTACCATTCGTCCTCTAACTCCCCAACAATGTTTCTACGAAAAGTAATGTTCACATTCCCATCCTTTAATACATCATGCACTGTAATGTGTACATCTCTAGCTATATCAAACAAATCAGGAAATTGAAATTTCAAAGGGCATGTCCCCACCCATGTATCTGTCCAAAATCTGATAGACTTCCCATTCCCTAACATGAAACAAGTAAAAGCATGCATTTCCTTAATAGCATTGATCACACCCTTCCAAAATTCAGAATCCCCTTTCCTGTGAGGTACATCAAAAATATTTACATCCTTCTTTTTCACATATTTATTTTGAAGGAGTTCTACCCACATCTCGTCTCCCTCACTGTTCTGAAATTTAAAACCCAATTTTCCTAATAAGGCAATGTTAAAAGCTTCCATATCCATTATCCCCAATCCTCCATCTTCTAGAGGAGACGATACTTAAGCCCAATTAACTAAATGATATCTCTTATGTGAAGGAGTATTGTCCCACAAAAACCTTGCACACATTTCCTTTCTATTTTACTAATCCATTCTTTCGTAGCTCTATAGAAACCCATCATGTACAAAGGAAGACTGCATAACACTACTTTGATTAAAATAGCTCTCCCTTCAATAGACATCCCACTCCCCTTCCAAACATCCAACTTTTTATCAAGCTTTGACATAATCGGTTCCCAGTCATCAATACTCAAGTTCTTTTCCCCTAGAGGTATTCCCAAATACTTGAACGGAAAAGACCCTTTTCTGCAACCCAACACCTCTATCATATCACAAAACAAAAAATAACCCTTCCCCTTCTTCTCTCTTCTGAGCTACAGTAGCGAGCGGAGAAAAAAGGGCGAATATCCAATCCGGAGCGATTCCCGCCGGTTCTCCTCCGCTCAGGCTGCCTCGCCGGTGCCGGAGGGGTTGGGGAACCGGTGGGTATTGTTGGCCGGCTGTATATAGCTCTATTTAGCTCTAGATCTTGTCTTGTACAAGCTAGTTTTGGCTCTCCGATGAGCCGTTTTCTCCTCTACTGGTCCTCGTCGCCGATGGCGTGCTGCTTCGGTCAGGCTCCTGCTCTTCTACTGTTCGAGCTTGCTATGTCCTGGGGGTGTGCGGCAACTGCGTCGTGGTGGCTGTGTGCTGCGGCCGGTGGTATACAGCCCCGCTGGGCGTTGTTGTTGTGACCCCGGAGGTCATGGCGGCTGTGGTGCGGCGGGAGGTGTAGGCGAGCGCGTTGGTGCGGGCGGCGGTGGAGGTTATCTTCTTCCTTCCTGTGGAGAATGGAAGGGAGCTTTCGTGGCCAGCGGAGCTTGCTGCTTTCGGCAAGCTTTGCTGATTTTGGTCCTCCTTGCTTCGTCCCCGTTGGCAGATGCTGCGTCGGTGAGAGAAAGCTAGCGAGGTTTGTTTGTAGCTCCTACGTGGTTGAGTTGGAGCTACTTCTCTTCCCCGCTGCGGTTTGGGCCTTCTCATTTGCTCCAGGCGGAGGTCGGCGGTGGGTGGCGGTGGCCGTGGTATACAGCCCCGCTGGGCGTTGTTGTTGTGACCCCGGAGGTCATGGCGGCTGTGGTGCGGCGGGAGGTGTAGGCGAGCGCGTTGGTGCGGGCGGCGGTGGAGGTTATCTTCTTCCTTCCTGTGGAGAATGGAAGGGAGCTTTCGTGGCCAGCGGAGCTTGCTGCTTTCGGCAAGCTTTGCTGATTTTGGTCCTCCTTGCTTCGTCCCCGTTGGCAGATGCTGCGTCGGTGAGAGAAAGCTAGCGAGGTTTGTTTGTAGCTCCTACGTGGTTGAGTTGGAGCTACTTCTCTTCCCCGCTGCGGTTTGGGCCTTCTCATTTGCTCCAGGCGGAGGTCGGCGGTGGGCGGCGGTGGCGGCGCGGTGTCGGATGGTTGTGGATGTTTCTGGAGGCTCGTGTGGGATCCCGATCAGGGGAGCTCGTCCTAGATTGCAGGGGGTTTAGTTGGCGTTCAAGCTTTGGCGTTCAGCGGCGCGCCGGGCGACGTTGGAGCTGTGATGGTTGGCGACGCGATTTAGCTACGGCAATGGCGGTCAGCGGCGCGTCGGGCGACGGCGGCTTTGGCGGTTGGAAGCGCGTCTTCTGCGTCAGAGCTGTGGGGCTCTTAGGAGCCTCATTGTTTAATGCTAACTTTCTCTTGTAATCTGTATGGACCTTTGTCTCTAATACCTCTCATGCGCGTGGTGACAGTCGAGCATTTTTCTCAAGAGAGACGCGTTTGCTTCTCTGGGTATAGATGTAGGGGTGTTTGTGTGTGTTTGAGTGAGTCTTCTCCTTGAATGTACATGAACAGATACTACATTTATATTCTGATGTTAGAGGTTCAAAAAAAAATATCACAAAACCTACCATCTTTATCTCCTAGCTCATAAAGCTCAGATTTTATCTAGATTTATTCTAAGACCTGAGGAAAGCTAAAAAAAACGGAATCATTTTTAACCATTTGATCATTTCCAGCTCTTTTTTCATGAAGATTAGTGTATCGTCTGCATATTGCAGGCACACTAACCCTCCCTGAAGCCAATCCCTTGCCAATCCTTCTATCGCCCCATTCTGCATTGCTACTTTTAAGGAACTTGCTAATACGTCTGCTGCCAAATCAAACAATAGAAGGGACAGGGGATCTCCTTGTCATCCTTTTTTGCTTCTAAAATATGATCCCAAAAACCCATTTACTTCAATACAAGACGAACCCCTTCTCAGTAGATTATGCACCCCTAACTCTGGTAGACCCTTACACCTAAGTACTTCTAGCAAGAAATTCCATTTAATTGAGTCATAAGCTTTTTCAAAATCAATTTTCAACAGCACGCCATTTTCCTTATTCCCATGTAAGTCTTTTAACAGTCATGAGTCATTGGAACTCCCTTTAATAAAACATGACTGAACTTTATCAATTAACTGTCAATTATACTTGCCAATCTAATAGTGAGAACCTTAGTGATTATCTTAAAGCTACAGTTTAGCAAACTAATAGGACGGTATTGTTTAATCCTCTATGCATCACTACATTTTGGCAACAAACAAACTACAGCATAATTGATCCTAGAAACATTCAATGCATTTGCATGAAACTCTTTCATCATAGACATAAACTCCCCTTTGAGAACAGGCCAAAACTTTTGATAAAAAACAATTGAAAACCCCTCAGGACCAGGTGCTTTATTTGGGTTCATCTATTTTATAGCATTGTACACCTCTCCCTCACTAAACTCAGCACATCAGATTGCTTTATTACTGTCTGATAACTTTTGGGACCCTTCCCAAATCATCAGGTCTATTGTCACAGATCCTACTTCCTCTACACTCCCTTGTGTTCCAAACAATTTTTTTATAAAAATCAGTTGCATGTGCCAGCATATCTGGAGCATCTTTTAGCCACCCTTCTTCAGTCAAAATTTAGGTAATTTGTTTCTTCCTCCTTTTACCATTAGTTAACCTATGGAAATATTTAGTGTTCTTATCTCCCTCTCCAATTTTAGTTTCCGTTGCCCTTTGTTTCCAAAAAATTTCTTCCTACAAGTGCAAGGTCTTGAGTTCATGTTCTAGAGAGGCCCTTCTTTCCAAATATTCTGGAGAGACAGCCTAATTTTCTGACTCTCTATCAATGCAGTCAATTTTATCTACTAAATCATCTCTTTTCTTTTTATTCGCAGATCTAATATTAACATCCCATCCCCTCAAACATTTTCTTAACTGATAAATATGATTGTGCCATATATCCATGGCAGTTCCTTTATTAGGACATTCCCTCCATTTCCTAGCAATCAATTTAGCAAACCCTTCCTGCAGCTCCCACCATCTTTCATATCTAAATTTATGTGGAGGCCTGGCATTACCAGTCCCAATATCTACTAGCAGAGGTTTATGATCTGAGAAAATACTTGGTACCACTTCTACTGTAGTTAAAGGATACTTGTCCTCCCAACTAGAAGTCACAAAAACTCTATCAAGGGTCTCATGCACTAAATTGAGCTGTTTGTTGGACCAAGTATATCACTATTTTAACTCAATCAACCCATGTTTTTGAACAAAGTCATTAAAACGATCCATTCTTGCCCAATTGATATTATCATTGTTCTTTTCATCTTCATGCCTTATCATATGAATCCCGACAAATGCAAGACCCATAATTAGATGAATCAATAAGAAGACCTAATTCATCAAGGAAATCGCTCCTTTCTTCATCTCTAACTGGACCATACACTACAATCCACTGCCAAACAATACTTACCCTTTTGCACATTATTATAGTTGAACTTGTCTCTCCTTGCCCCACATAGAATCCCCCCTGAAGCTCCTACAGATGGGACCCAATCCCACATGTATTTCTTTTCTGCATCCACAATTTTCATAACATCCAAGTCAAAGTCCTCCTTTTTTGTCTCCTGTATTCCTATTAAATCTATCCCATTGTCCTTAACCATTTCCACCAGCCTGGAACGTTTATGGGATTGTCCCATGCCCCTTATATTCCAAGATAACATCTTCATTTTAAATGATTGAGGGTTTCCAACTACTGAAGCCTTTGAGCCCCATTGCTCTCATTGTTGACACCATTATCAACAGCCTGAATATCTCCCATGCCATCATTTTGAGCACCATTGCTCAAATCTGATCCTTTACCCTTCCCATCATCATTTTTTTCCTTTCCCCCCTTTTTTATCACCCTTCAAAGTTCCTTTTCCTATCTCTTCTACAGTGCTTTCATCTCCTCCTACCTGACTTTTACCATTATCTTTCTTACTTGTGTTTTTCTTTTTAGGTTCTGGAATTTTTTCTAAAGACACCATATATTTAGCAGCCTTACTCTATTCCAAAGCTCTAATGATGCTAATATTGTTCTAAATTTCACTAACACTACTGCCCAGATTATAGTAATGGAAGTAAGCAAAATCAATTAACTCTCTCAGTCATTTCATTGAAAATAACTGCATGAGGAAAAGATTTAGAATCTATCCCTCACTTGGCGTTCTCCACAAGCCTTGAACTCCTCCTTATGCCCTCCTCATTTGTGCTTTTCCCTTTTTCTGCTGCAACTTCTTGTTTTTGACCCATATTTGTTGTTTTTGTACATCTTACTTCACCGACACACCCCTGGACTGCTTCCTGTGAGCCTGAAATATCTTCTGATGTTGAGTAGCAGATATCAAGTTTTTCCCCACTAGGTTGTTCTTCTCCTTGTATAGCCTCTCCCAAAGAGACTTCTGTATGTTCCACTATCATTTCCCCAGGTTTCTCTTGTTGCTGAGTCTGGTTCTCTTCATTTTCACCAGTAACACTGCTTTCAGTCAAAATATGCCCTTCTATATCCTCTTGTTTATCTTCTAGACTTCCTTCTTTCTCTTCATCCTCTATTCTCATCCCAGTAAGTTGTCTGACTTTTTCCACATAATCTGTGACATCATCCTCTTCATCTGAATTCACCTGTTGTCCTGACTTTTCTGGCATGTTTTTTGCCCCTTGTCTCACACTTTTCCTCTCCCAAGACCTGAAAAGACTGGATTCATGTATCCCCTCATTACCTTTCACCATATCATCCTCGTCATCATCATAAGGTACCAACATTAGGAATCTATTGTCATCCTGAACTTCTGAATTTCTGTAGTGTTCTAGCCCACTGGTAGATTTCCCTTCTAAGTCCCATCTGCTCCCTTTCCTATTCAACAACTGGGCCCTTAACTATTCTTCTAACAAACTCTCCTTGCTAGCCTGGATAGCCTTTTCAAGATCACTTTCCTCTTCATTCATTCTCTGAGGCATAAAGACTTGAGTTGTTACCATTCTACCCAATATTGGATTGACCCAGGACCTATCAGCTGTTATTGCTCTCACATTTTGCTTGCCTTGTGTTGATTTTGTAGGCCCTGAACTTCCACCTTTAAACTCCACTCTATCTTTGGCACCTCCATAGCTGTAATTTTCCTTCATAAACCTTTTGAAATTTCCTGAATCCCTCTCTTCTTCTTCATCTTCATTATTATCATTCCTAGGCCCCTTGTCATCAGCATTATCCCCTTCCTGTCCATTCCCTCCCTGCTCCACTTTTATAGCTACCTCATAGATCCAGTCATCTATCTCAAACCTGACCACCTTAGGGATGTTTTCTGGATTAAGGCATGAGATCAATAATCTTGTATATGTAAACCTTGCATTCCTGCTAGCTTTCAGGTCAATGTCCTTCAACTTGCCAATACTTGATATGACTTGAGCCAGGACATACCATCTCACAAGATGTAATGGCGGCCATTTGATCTTGACCCATGCTGGCCTCAATTTACTCACTGCTCCAACCCCATCATTCCAATAAGGTGCTTTTATGAAAGATCCTCCCATCTCAACTCCACTGTATCTTGCCAAATCAACCAGTTTAGCTTCATCATGGCAGTGTACCACAAACATCCTGTCATCAAGTTGGTCCACCTTTCCTCTCATATCTAATCCCCATGACTGACTCAAATGGTACACCAATTGGTCTGCTATCAACTGTCCTTGCTTAACTGTCACCACCACACTATTCTTAAGTTCCATAACTTTCCTGTCTTTTGGAGCTATGTTGTCTGAAAAGAAACCCAAATCTATGCCAACAAAACCACAGAACTGTGCTACTAGCCTTGGACTCCTCTTTGCTTGGCATTGACTCATCAAGTGATCATCCCTAAGACAGATGTAGCAGTGCTTAGAGTTCATACCATTTTCAGCTAGATGTTCAATGTCATTGCATCTGTAACACTGTATCTTCTATTTTGCTATGCTCTGCCTCATATCACCAAAGCCTGAACTTGTCTGTCTCTGTCCTTGCAAAATTATATGAGTTGGATCTCCCCTGTCCTCTACCAGCACCACTTGTATTACCACCAAAGATGTAACCCCTCCCTGCATTCCTATTCCCCTGGCTATTCCACTGTTGTTGACTCTGAAACCCTCCTCCATCTCGATGTTGAAACTAAGAATTGCCTCCATGTTTGTTCTGTTGAAAATTCCCTCCATCCCTATTATTCTGAAACTGAATCCCATCTCTGTTGTCCTGGTATTGATTGCCATCTCTGAAATTCTGAAACTGCAATCCCCCAGTCTGATTTTCCTAAAACTGTGACTGACCTCCATCTCAGTTGCCCTGAAACTGCATCTGACCTCCATCTCGATTGCCCTAAAACTGCATCTGACCTCCTTCTCTACTGCTCTCACTACGAAATTGCCCACCCTCTAAGTTATGAAAATGCGAGCCCCCAGACTGATTCCCCCTGTGACTACCCCCTTGCGACTCCCCAAAATCCGACCTCTGTTCCCCACTACAACCTTGGAACTGATTCATGTTCGGATTGCGAAACTGGCCTCTGTTCTGGTTAGATTGGTTGAACTCCGCCTCCATTTCGTCCGCCACCTGCTGCTTAGTCAGTCACCCCACCGGCTTGCCCCTCTCCAGATCACCGCGCTCACCGGCCGAAATCGTAGCACCCGCTTGTGAAGAACCGGCACCACAAACTTCTGTAGATCCAGGTGTGGCTCTCCCTCCTTTACCCTATGAATCCAGCACCATTGTCCATACCTCGCCTTCGAGATTGGCTTGGCGTGGGGATCACCCCCCCCCCCCCCC
>LAPY01000218.1:171067-184799 GCA_000970635.1 Eragrostis tef
GAGAAGGAGCCATCCTGGTGTAGAGCCCATCAAAAACTATCCTTTTGGTCTACAGGAGCAATATGCATAATTGATATCACTAATTGTTGTCATATCATTAGATTCACTCCGGTAAGTGAACGTCTAAAAGAAACATTAAGAGGTGTGGTTGATAGGACTGACTGAATTGTTGCACTTTTCTTCCTAACTATATTGTAAAGGCTCGGGAACTTATCCTTCAAGCATTGTTGGCCAGTCCAAATATCCTCCCAGAACCTTATTTGAGACCCATCTCCTACTTGAAAGGTCCCTAACTGCAGGCTTGAGAGAGAGATTGAGGGGAGATTGAGCTCGAACTGGATGGATAAGAGAGATTGAGATGGAGCTTGAACAATAGCTGCTCTCGGTAGGGAAGGCTGGAAGGGATTAGATTAGGCTTTGCTGGCCCACCTGTAGGTGGCGTTATTTGTTGAAGAAAACTTTGGCCTTACTAGCTGATCACACAGGCACCGTGTTGCTTACAACACCCAGTATGAAGCGATTGCTTGTTCAAAGTCAAAGTGAAGAAATTATAGAAGTGTGCAGATTCCTTTGTTTTTCCTATGGTGCTACCAAAGGGCTTCTTCTCTTAAATCCTGTGTTTTAGTATCATGTAGGAATGGAGAAGCATGCCACTTCAATTCCTGTGTTTTTCCTATTCCTACGATTTTCTTATCCTGTGTTCCAAAAGAGCCCTAAGGTGCTGCCCGGTGGCAGACGGGTGGAGGGACAGCCTCCACGTGCTATGCACATTTTGTCTCAGTATGAGCGGTGGCACATTTTATCCTAGCTGCTGAATTCATCTCTATTTTTTTTTCTTTCACGAGTGTTCCCCCCGCCCTTCGTGCGACCAGCAGGGATGCTAATCTTTGTGCATGCAATCACAACAAAAAAAATGGTATCATATTTACCAGGCGCAGCGGAGCGCGCCAAGACATGCTTGAAATTTTAAACTTTTTTTTTTGCCATTTTTCTGTTTCCTCTCGGTTTACCGTTCCAGCCGGGCGGTTTACCGCTGCAGCCCGGGGTTCACCATTCTTTGGCTTTGAAATTTTGAATTTGTTGGTTTGAATGGTTTTTCCACCGGTTACCGCTGCAGCCGATAGAGGCAGCGAACCGGCCTTGGAGGAAGGAAACAAAGTTAGATTTAAAAATAGGTCTCTTGTCTTTTAATTTCTACTAAAAATCTGAAAAAAAACTTATTACTCCCTCTGTCTCAGAATACTTGGAGTCTTTGACTTTCAGACACACCGCTCTCTTATTCAATTTTTTTGCGCAAATTTAATTTATTTTTTTATAACTTGTTTAAACATTCGAGATACTTCAACCATGACATGTTTATTTTGTTGTTTGCACAAAAAATTTGAATAAGACAAGTAGTCAATGTTAATGTCTGAAAGTCAAAGGCGCCAAGTATTTTGGGACGGAGGGAGTAGGACTAGTGTTCCCAAGGAAAAATATCATTCTGAGAAGGCAAATGTGGCTGCAGATGCTCTTAGTAGGACTAGCGTTTCTAAAGTGACAATGCTTTTGATTCCTGATATGGAGTGTATGGGTATCTCTTTTTGCTAAGAGGTGTAGTTTTCTAGGGTCTCAAGACTTCCCTCGTAGACCAGCAAATGTCTTTTCTACGCACTTTGTGCTCACTCATGCACATGAGAAGAACTTCTTGATCGATCACCCATCATGAAATTGCTCCAGGCCAAGCACGTTTAAACTCAGAGTTATTTGGAGATGAGCTTTCGGAAAAGAAGTTGCAACTTATTATATAAGTATTCTATTAATCCAATTAAGCCTTGGGCCAAGATGTCACATACTTACCACCTTGGAAGACCAACGTCCTCGGCGGTCAACCCCACGCCAGGAACGTCCTCTCTTGACCATGTCCATGTGTCCAGTGCCAGCGCATGAGCCATGTTGTGTGACCACTATGGACCCACACCCGCCATGTGCGCCATGCCTACGCATGTGCGTCCACTGTAGCGTTCCGCCTCTACCAAGCCAGGCTGCACACATGTAAGCTCTCTAGGATCTCAAGACTTTTCTCAAAGAGCAACACATATTTTTTCTAGGCACTTTGTCCTCACTTGTGCGCACCCGCAAAGAACTTCCCGGTCGGTCACCCATCATGAAATTGCTCCAGACCAAACACGCTTAACCACGGAGTTCTTTTAAGATGAGCTCCTGAACAAAAAGTTGCAACCTTTTTATATGAGTATACTATCAATCCTATTAAGCCTTAGGCCAGAATGTCGCAAGAGGAGGCACAAATGATTATTCAGTCACTCCTACTTGAGTGGGTGCATGCGACACAACAACATGATCGTTTACCAATAGGTCCGTAAGAGGATTGTAGATGGCCGAACTCAGTAGTTCAGAATTGATGAGAATGACGTTATCTGTTTCAGAGGACGTCTATGTGTGCCATAGAAATCAGACGTGAAGATGTGGAAATTGGAGGATTTCTTGAAAGAAACTCATCGTACTCAATATATCGTACAAATTGAGTATATTGCTAAGTACTCAATATATCATACTCAATATATCGTACAAATTGAGTATATTGCCAAGATGTATAGAGATATAAAGCAGAGCTTCTGATGGAAGTGAATCAAGGTTGATATATTGCTAAGTATGTGGCAGCTTGTGGTGTATGCCAGCAAGTGAAGGTTGAGCATAAGAGACCTGCAGGTTTATTGAAGCCAGCGAAAATTCTATAATAGAAGTGGGAGCATATCACTATGGACTTCATGGTTGGTTTACCTCGCTCCCATCAAGGTAAAGATGCTATATGAGTTATTCCTCTAGCGGGCTGTACAGGGTCAAAACTGCGAAAACCAAAGCCCACTCTAGAAATTGGGCTGTTAGGGGCTAAATTTGACCCTTACTCCAGTTCTACCGCCCCATATAGTAACTGACCTTCGAACCAACTCCAGGAGGCACTCGGAGACGTCCACGTACGAGGCGCTCACCAACCGCCACAATAGATGGCCGAACGGCCAGCCTGCCTTAACGGCCCTGCCACTCCACCTCACGCTATAAAGCTCCTCCTGTCCTAAGGTGGTCATAAATCTCCTCCTTTCCATGGGTTGGTTTCCAAGCCAAGTTCTATGTGTCATGCTTACAACCCTCCTAGAGGAACTACTCTTGAAAAACGTAGTTGCCCTATCTAGGAATGTAGCACAGATTTCACCAAGCGCGGATGTCATCTCCGACGGAGACACTCTCTAGTACTACTTAGACACAATCACCATGTCTAGGTTGGACAGGCAGGGTTTTCAATAGCGATCGGTTCCCCAAGGTGAACTTGTGGTTTTTATTTCATTAAGCCCTGGCGTGTAATAACTTGTATGTACATGACCTTAGCTAGAATAAATAACCCTGTAGAACTAGCTGCTCGAAACATGTAAATATAGGATTAACACTTAGGAATCTTTGTCTCTATCTCGTTGTCCTCCCAAATTAACATCCTCTCTACTATTTATTTGTCTTGGATTATTTGGTGAATGTCACACATATATACCATGTACCTTACCCCCATCATAAGTTTACTCTTGTTATTTACACAATAAGTATAATACTTTGTTATTAATTCAACTTTCTTCGCTCTACTTCCCTGCGGGAATATAAATACAATAACCCTGGAGTGCTCGAGGGTGAAATGCTATAATGGTGTTTTGTATACAATGAAATTTAATTATACGCATAAGAACTACCAACAAGAATTTTGAATTATAACATTGTGTACTTGTTGAAAAATAACATTACTTACTTTTGCGGGCTTACCCTTGTCCTGTTTTTTTTTGTTGTGGAACTTTTACACAGGATCGTGTATGACTGGTTTTGACCTACTAGAAAACTTCCACTCCGACCCAGAATATTTATTGAGAAGGGTGAGAGCAAGACTCATCCCTCCTCCGACGCGTACTACACCCAAAGTACTCGATCTCGAGGGATCATCTCCACCAGTCATTGAGCCAACTACCACTACCGCTGCACCTACCATCGCTGACCCGGTTGAAAAGGCGATTCATAAGTTCTCATGGAGAACATTCATGTAGGTCATTTCCCGTGCAACAACAAAAAGGACTTGCTCAACATGATCTTGGCTAGTCGTTTCTGTGGCAAGCCTTTGGAGGGCGCAACTTCTCACCTCCAACGCTTCCTGATGACATGCAACACCTTTGCTATGAAGAATCAACCTCACGACGCAATTCACTTGCATCTCTTTCCATTCTCACTATTGGGAAAGTCTCTACAGTGGTTATACGTGAACCATGAGGCTCTCAACACCTGAGAGGCATGCTCCAGTGCCTTCCTTGCCAAGTTCTTCTCGTTAGGAAAAATAGCTGCCCTACGGAACAAGATATCGGGCTTCCAAGAGCTCGTAGATGAGTCTATCTTTGAAGCCTGAGAAACAATCCAGGCGTACATTCTCGCATGCCCCCACCATGGCATAGAGAAGTGACTCCTCAAAAAAAGCTTCTACCATAGGCTAAAGCCTACGGCGCTAGGGGAGCACCTCGACGCCGCAACAGGCGGCTCATTCTTCTCCCTTGGCGTGAAAAGTGCTAAGAAATTGATTGAGAAGGTGGCTTCCAACCAAAGCCATGGTGAGCATCAGGTGGCACCGAATAAGACTCAAGGGGTACACCATGTGGAGACAATGTACATACTTTCTCTCAAGCTCGACCAGCTTTCCTGCAAGGTAGAATCCCCGCAAGATGTGCATGTCGCAGATACCCGCTATGGAGGAATGCAAGTTCCTCAACAATGACAATGGATTCCGCCCCCAGAACAACTACGACTGGAACACCAAATCCGGCCTCTCCTTCAACAAAAATCAGGGAGGTAAAAATGGTTAACTTCTCTCGCTATGACCCTGCTATTAAAGAATTAGTGCTTGGCCAGGTTAAGATCAATGAAAGCATTAGTAACAAATTTATTTCTATTGATTAAGCCTTGGAAAGAATAAATTATAAGCTAGAGTCATTCAACACTGCTTTGCAAAATCAGCTAAGCCATAATAAAATGCTAGAAATGCAAATAACATAAATTGCTTCAGTTGTGCAGGCTCTAAAAGCCGGTAGACACACTTCCAGGGAACTCTGAAGTCAACCCAAAGCAGGTTGTGAATGCAATGACTACCAGGGGCGGATGAGGCACTCTGGACTCGCCATACCCCAAAGGTGCAGAGAGAAAGACAACCAAGCCATCTCCCAAGGAGAAGGCCACAAAGAAGGTCTCTGAAAAGAAGGACGCCAAAAAGGAGAGCTACACGGAGGAACCAACATTGGATCCTCCAGTGTTGAGCTTGCTCCACCAAAGGCAACCCCTCATGAGTATTGTTGATGTTTCATACGCATAATAAAATATTTCTATTCTGCAAGCGCACGGAACATCATTGTAGCATTTTACCCGAGAGTATTCTAACGTTATCGTATTTATATTTATCCACAGGGAAGCAGGCAAAGAATATCATGAAGTAACAAGGAAACATCTATCATTAATAACTTGCAAACTAGGCCAAAGCAAGAATATAGTTATGTGGTATGTGTGGTACTCAGGAATAACATCGATCGATGCAGGTAACAAAGGAGTTAGCATTTAGTTTGGGAGAGTGTTGACGGTGTAATTTGACTGATTTAACACCTTCAACACCGTCAATAAAAGCCATCATTCAAGGATAAAATAGATATTATTTTATATTAATGGCTTTCCATGAATTTTGGTGAGATATTTGTATGTAGGAAGGAAATACGACAAAAATCATAAACAAATGAGCAAAAGAATAGCCGGCCGGCCTACTCAGGCTCCACCTGCTGCCAACCTTCTTCCAGAAGGGCTTCCAAAGCTCCCCCAGGTCCAGAACAGGGCCCAGCCCATCAGCAAATCCACCGACAAACCAGAACATGGGCTAATGGGCCAAAACGTGAAGGCCACGCGACCTCTGCCGACCCCACGAAGCAACCGACCTTCCAACCGCCTTCAGGAAGCAATCTGGGACGTCCAGGACAAAGGCGGTGGCGAACCTCCTCCTTCGTCTATTAACTTCTCACTCGCTCCAGAACAACTCGCACCTTGATTCATACTTTATTTAGTTTTTTTAGCAGCGAAGCGCTGCTAGAATAGTGAGTGAGTGAGGGAAGGAGAGTCGGAGTTCTCAGAGATGTTGGGGCTCTGTTTCTACTTCGCCTCGGGTATGCTTCCTGCCTGGGAGTAGTCTACCATGTCTTCCAGGCCGGGCAACATGTAAGGATACTATTGGTCCGATAATGAAGTAAGGTATTATGCTCTATTTATTTGTGCGTTTCAGGTATATAGTAAGTATTTATTTATTTATATGCTTGCTATGTTGACTAGCTTATATCGATTCGCTAGTGTGACGATAGATGTAAACATGGTGTTTAGATCTAGAATTATCCCTAATCTGCTCGTAACCCCACAGAGGACGGTAGCCCCACGTGTGACAGGCGTGTTTAGCCTTTGCAATCCACCACGTCCGGATTATCGAGATGGTAGGGTCTTAATTATAGCAAGTATAGTCCTTAGACGTCGAACCTAATTCTCGGGTTGACCCTAAGGAAGTACGTGTGCCCCGAAATGAATAATAGAGCAAGGATCTTACCGAGTTATCCAACTACATAATTCCTTAGCATTAGATTGCCTGGCAAGAAGACCTTTTTATTTATTGTTGCACTCGCTAGAACCATCACGTGCCCCCATTAATTGGATAAATTGCTAGGATTAGAGTTTCTTTTACACTGTTCGTTCCCTGTGGATTCGATACCTTAGAAATACTCCTGAGTGAAAAGAGCAGCGATTGAAGTATAGGATTTCTGAAATATATTCGTCCTAAGTATCGTTCAGCACCATAATCATCTACAAATATCTACTTAAGATCAGACAACAGTTCCATTCCTGTATATCGGGACACACCTACTTCCTTAGCAGCCAACCCGAGAATTAGGTTCGACTAAGAAGGACTATACGTGCTATAATTAAGACCCTACTATGCCGACTTTGAACGTGACGAATTATAAAGCTAGGTGCAAACTCATGTCCAAAATGATTCATTGAACCATACAAACAATCACCTCAGATAGCCTACCCTCTAACAGGATAGACCAACCATGTATAATAAATCTAAGTAAATTGTGTAGGCATCTACCATCAATCAATATACTTATATCTATCACACAAAGTCGTGGAACTAATACAGGAACTTCACCAGAAATAAATAAGGAGAGATATTCATAATAATAATTCTTACTAGAGAAGAAGTAAAGATACAAGAGAGCTTTACCCAACTTCCAAACATGACTCTGAAATCCCGATCAAAGCTCTCGCTTCAACTCTAACTCCCATAACTAAAATACTAATCCTATTCTAGACTACACAAGTGGAATGTTTCTTCCATGAGGTACATCTTGAAGTGAGGGAGGGGTCCTCTATTTATAGTGTGGAGGTGCCTTGGGAGATTGGAGAAGGTCCCATACATGCTTAGAGCATTTCGTAGAATATTTCTTTCTTGCCTACATCTCCTGACTTGCCCCGCCCGTCAAGTAGCTTATCACCGCTGGAACCGACTGGAGGAAGATGGCACTCATCTGAGTTTGGTCCAGGCCGGTCGGCCTAGAGTTTGCTCCAATCTTTTGCGGGCCATAACTTCTGCTCCCAAACTCCCAATTGGACGAATCAAAACTCCATTTTGACTATCTCGACTTGGGCTTTGACATGGAGAGATCAAATCTCTAGTTTGAGAAATGGTTTATTGATTTTTCATGTCATTTCTTGTTTCTTGCTCTGAGTGTTGCCGAGATGTCGGAGCCGGGTCTTGTGCTTTTGCACACTTGATATTTCTCTATGAGTATGAACACTTTTTGCACCAATATTCCTTTGTACCTTGCAAAACAAGCTTACATCCAAAACTTGTGGAATTTTATTAGTTTAGTGCATAGAACATTGGTGAATGCCCTTTTATTTACCGGTAAGTTGACAGTAATTTTCTGGTTTTTACACAGTCAACAAGTACTATGATATGTCAGCCTTACCTTACCCTGATCGAAGGAAGCAGCTAACCGTTGGTGAGCGCTTTGATAAATTTGTTGAGGCCATTGGGCGCATATACATACATACATACATACATACATACATACATACATACATACATACATACATACATACATACATACATACATACATACATACATACATACATACATACATACATACATACATACATACATACATACATACATACATACATACATACATACATACATACATACATACATACATACATACATACATACATACATACATACATACATACATACATACATACATACATACATACATACATACATACATACATACATACATACATACATACATACATACATACATACATACATACATACATACATACATACATACATACATACATACATACATACATACATACATACATACATACATACATACATACATACATACATACATACATACATACATACATACATACATACATACATACATACATACATACATACATACATACATACATACATACATACATACATACATACATACATACATACATACATACATACATACATACATACATACATACATACATACATACATACATACATACATACATACATACATACATACATACATACATACATACATACATACATACATACATACATACATACATACATACATACATACATACATACATATTTACTTGATTTCATGCAGGTTCCTACCTACATTAGGTACTTTAAGGATATCCTCAACAACAAGTGTCCCATCTCCGCATTGGAAATGGTGAAGCTTACAGAAGAATGCAATGCAACCATCTTGAACACCCTTCCAGAGAAGACGATGGACTTGGGATCTTGGGCTTCTCTCATGTGTTATGTGACTTGGATGCGAACAGCGTCATGCCAAAGGTGGTATATGACAAGTTAAAATTTCCATTATCCCCAACGGCCATGTGTTTGCAGTTTGAATATCAATCACTGTGTCATCCTACGAGAATTGTCGAAGATATCCCTATACAGATCAGAAACTTCTTCATCCCCGTCGACTTTGTTGTGTTGGATATGAAGGTAGATGTCAAGACCCCTCTCATCCTTTGGAGGTTATTCTTGAGCACCGCTAATGCCAACATATAAGTGGGGGTGGGAGAAATGCACTTGGATTTCAACAACAGGGAAGGAACATTCAACTTCAAGCCTAAAGTTGAATGGTGCAACCAAGTGATTACTAGCTGCAACAAGACTCCAATAAAAGGATCCCAGGGAAGTGAGGAAGATTGAGATCACACCTATGTCGTAGCTAGACAAGGTCATCAGATACATAAAGAACTATCTGACAAAAGAAATGAAAAGACGGTCAGCCAATTATTTGAGAAGTCCGAAGAAAGTAGCCAAGAAGCCCAAGGAGTAGGTGAGTCACAATTGCCAAAGAAGAGGATAGGTAGGCGTCCAAAAAAGAACAAGAGGGCAGGAAAGGTACCCAGAGAAAAGAGTACAACATTGGCGCCCAAGAAGGTCGTCGCCACAAGTACCACAAAGACAACAAAAGTGTGGCGGAAGAAAGAAGGAACCTCAGCCCGCCAAATTCTCCAGCAAGCTAGGTCCAATCGAGCTGAACGAGAGAACAACGTCTAGCTCAAAGATGTAAAATTGAGAGACCTCTGATTTGGGAGGCCATCCCAATCGTTATCTTTTTAGCCAGACCTGACATGCTTTTCATTATAACTTAGAAAACAAAATAAAAATTACAAAAAATTTAAAAGAACAAATAATAACCTCCTGCAAATGCCCACTAGGGCTAGTCATTTGTATCACCCACATCTTTTTTGGTGGTACAAAATTATTGCCAAATGGTTTGAACTCCTTGATTCATTTTGACACGGGCACTTTTCTGTTGTATTTACATGGTTAACGTGAATGATTCATTTATGGAAAGCCAACATTCTTTTTTCTAAATATGTTTTGTCTAATGTACTTTTTTAATCTACCATGATTCTAAGCGGAAGGATTGGGTACCACCATCTAGGATCACCATCCCGATGAATCTGTCACAGATGAGAACTCCGATATGAACGAACACGATAATCTCACCATCCACCACTGCCATCCTCATCTCCAACAGAGGAAATTCAAACATGTAGCACCCCACCTCAAATTAATGAGGGGTTTGGCTAATCAGTATCTTAATCGGGTGATACTTGACGAAGCAAGCATTCCAAATGACCACACACATAACCATAAGTAAAATAATTTTACAGTAAGTTCAATTATTACATTGGTTCAACGATTAACATAGGGTACATGGTTTGCAATATGGTTCTTGATACATAAAACAGTTCGAAATTCGATTACATAACCATTAGCGGAAGCGATAAACTCGGCGATACATAACTACCAAAAGAAATCATGTCCGGCCCATAGACACGATCTCATTCACCAAAAGGGAGGTGGGTTTACGTCCAACAATACAGTAATCGAGTTACATCAGTTTACTAGTTCCTATTCCACTAGCATGCATCTGGTACTGTTCAAACTTGCTCAACGGTGCCACAACGAACGATCCTCAATCGACACAAACGGGGCTATGGCGAACAAGAGCCAACCTTGCCACCTAAACCTACACATGAACTTCCCCGTTTGGTCTCATTTTCATCATCATCCTGTGAGAGCATAAAGTAAACCCACCTATATCGAGTAGTTTCCATACCACTCGATTTCCTACCGATGACTCGATATATTAAGCATAGCACAACTAACGAGTGTTTGAACATAACTGAACCAAACCCATAGGAATACCTTCGGATACATGCAACTAAGGTTTCAGTCAAGTCCTATACTTAATGCACATTTCATGACTCGTATACATGTGAGAAAGTGAAAACATTGCAAAAACATAGGTGTGCACTGGGCTTGCCTTGGGCCTGGTGGTTAGCACACTCAAGATGGTTCAAGTCAGCGCCGGTCTCCTCGGCCACGATCTCCACGTCCTCGATTCCGGCATCGGTTCCTAATTGATGCCATGCATAACAAAATTGAGTGCAATGAAAAACACGTTTAAATGAAAGATTGCAGTGGCATGGTGATTGTTCTGATGTGATGTTCAGAGACACCTAAAATTAATTTAACTTACTTTTATTTGAAGTATTTTCACAAAGGAACATAATAATTTTTGAGTTTTCAAAGATCAAAGAAAATATTTTATTTCTAAATTCCTATAAAATGGTTCTGAAAGACCTAAATTTTTCTGAGACTCTCCACGGTAAAGAAAACTACTATGCAAAACAACATATCCAAAATCTAGCTCAAAAGCATGTAAAAATCATTTTCTAAATATCAAACAATGTAAAGTTTGGAAATGCAATTAATGCTACAATATGCAGATATTAATTAGGAAATTTGGTGAAGGGTTCAGGAACAACATGAGAAGTATGCACACGAACAATTATGGTTTTTAGATGAACAGAAAAGCCTATAAGGATTTATTAATTCGTATAACTTCGTATAATTATGCAGATATTAATTATGAAATTTGGTGAATGGTTCAGGAACAACATGAGAAGTATGCACAACAACAATTATGGTTTTTAGATGAACAGAAAAGCCTATAAGGATTTATTAATGTTTTCATTCTCAGAATTTTGTACAGCAAGTTACTGATATTACAAGTGTTTATGTTGAACTAATGGATATATATAGTTACGGGGAAACTAGTAAAAAATGTTTGGCATTTTTCCGAGTTATTAACTATTTTTCCTTTTTCTGGGATTTAGTCGTGAACAGTAAAACAAGGGAAGCAAACAGGCGGCTAGAAATCCTCCAAATCCGCTGAATTTAGGGGTGTAATTGCACGGGTGAGGACTCAAATGGATGCTCAGGTATGTGAGGAAGCTATAGGTGCGAGGAATCGAGAGGGTCCTCACCGGAGAACTGGAAATCGACGGCGAGATCGATGAAGGTCCGGTGGCCGGCTTGAAGAAGAACGGCCTCGATTCTCTGGAGTCGACTCAGGGGAAGGGATTCGAGATGGGTAAGAGTGGTATGGCATTCGCGAGGTACAGCACTGAGGTGGCCGGACAGTGAGCTCGACTGATCTAGTGCAGGGCGGCAATGGCGACTGTGGCTCGCGCTGGGGAATGAAGAAGGAAGAGGAGGATGCGAAGACTTGACCTGGGGAAGGGATAAGGGCGAGCTTGGCGTGCGGGAGCAGCCGTAGTCGAGCGCCAACGCGCTGGCGCGGAGGGACGGCGTGACGGCATGCACAGCGCGCGGCATGGGGAGCGACAGAGAGAGAGAGAGCAGCGAGAGGGAGAGGATGACAGCTGGGTCCCACGCGTCCTTTTTATTTTTTAACGAATTTTCCAACGTGCTGGAATTGAATCGATCCAAACACAAGCTTCCAACCCTTAGAAAAATCTGAGAATTTGTGGACTTGAGGTTCAACTCTGCAGGAACAACTTTTCTTATTGGAAGATTTCCAAATTCGCAAGAAATATTTTGAGTACAATTCCTGGAAAACAGGGAAAACTTGAGGGCGTTTTGATTTATTAAAAATACTTAGACCTTTGCAAAAATTCTGGAAACTTACCAAAAATTCTATCGGCTCCAGGAATCCAGATATGGTTTTTTTTGGGACCACTTTTGTGGAAAACTTTGATGTTTTAGTTCAAGCTTAAATCTGACCATAATCAAATGATTTGTTTTTTTGTTGAATATATGAACTTGATTAATTGATCTTGTGTTCATGGTGTACTAAACAGGACTGTAGCAATGTGATTAGGGTTTGTGAAAAACGGGGATGTTACAAAACCCATCCCTTTATGCGACAAGAAGTACTACTTCAGCTCTCAGAAATACTTCACAGTGGTTACAGACTAGTACCTGCTTTCACAGCTTGTTGCCGCGGGGTACTCACTAGTTTAGTTAGTTCTTATGCATTAAAAAGCATGGTGTGTTTATAATGAGGACGAAAACTGAACTACAACATGACCGAAACAGGGGTACCAGCTTAGTTCTTAGTAGAAGGAGAGTAGAGGAATCCCATCCTTTGTTCACTAAAAATCTCCATCTTTGAACGAGTAGGGGAATCCGAGCCTAGTTAGCATGTGGCAACTGCTCTGAAGCGGAGTTGATAGTTGCTCAACCATGGCATCTGATGGAAATCCAAGACCACAGGCATGGATGAGAATGTCAATGTGTGTGAATAGAAAAATGGATGTGACACCAAAAATTCCACATT
Organism: Eragrostis tef; assembly: GCA_000970635.1. Taxonomy (NCBI): domain Eukaryota; kingdom Viridiplantae; phylum Streptophyta; class Magnoliopsida; order Poales; family Poaceae; genus Eragrostis; species Eragrostis tef. Next base: position 184,373 of record LAPY01000218.1, read on the forward strand.
TTAGAAATTGACCATCGAAAGAATCTTAGCGGTCATCTTTCGATGGAAAATTACTAAAATGTGAAGCTTTCGGTGTCATAGATCCAATTTTCCCTTTTTTCGTCAACAAAATCGTGTATGCGCAGAAGGGTGATATGATATTTTCCCTTTGTGCATCTACAATAACTAAGATTGTGGAGAAACAAAAAGTCTGCAAACTGATGGTTTATGCCATGATAGTGTTTTATGTGATTATTTAAATATATATTGGAAAACACATTCATATACTTAGTTTTGACAACATCATAGCGAGAGGAGTCATTATCCCACATTTCATCCCTTGAACAATGAGCCCTATAGCTAGGGTCCCTATTTCTGTAGAAGGGTACTACAGCATAGACGGTCTGCATAAGGGTGGCGACAAGCAGGATGGCGGCGACAACAAGAG